>JAIPRL010004097.1:20758-41028 GCA_025469235.1 Pemphigus obesinymphae | reverse complement strand
TTGATCGAGTTTTTAAAGTTTTTACTGCCAGTAGGCAACCAACAGCAGCTAACATATCATCGTCTGACGAATCCATTATAAATTATTATAAAATTTGTAGGCACAAATGGTACAATATAAAAAAAAAATTCACAATATGATAACACAGTTCAGCACGAAATAAACACGGCAGGCAAATTCTCGCGCATGCGCATTGATAACATTAGACAAAATCCTCAAGGAATTCCCGTGCGTGTGTGTAGCGTGTGGCGGCGACACCAAACCTCAAGGCCGGACCTTAAGGATTTGGCCTTGAGGATTTCCTCTACGTGTGTACCCACCTTAAAGGTATGAATTCAATATTCAAATAACAAATACAATTTTAAAAAGTATTATTATAAAGGTATTTAAATATAAATTCAAATATAATTTTATTTAAATAAGAATTCAAATATTAAGGGGATTGAAATTTTTTTTCTCTATCAGTTCATATAGTAGATAGGCCATGTAGATATAAGCCATAGACATATAAACTAATAAGCATAGCTAGTAACTAATTAGATGTCTTATTTATAATGTACCGATTGACCTATACCGATGCAATTAGGGTTTTGATAACGATAAATTGAATTTCGTCGTAAAGTCTATATAATAAATCAACTTTCCCAAATTTTTCATTTTATCTAACAATATTAAGTCTAACTAAAATTAAATTAATACATTTTGAAATTTAAAAATTTACTTATTATATTTTAGTGGTCAAAAAATTCTAAATGTGGTAAATGTGGTAAAATCGTTTTAAAATTATAATTAAAATATTACTTATAACTTATATAGGTACCTATTGGTATTTAATACGGGTAGGTATACCTATAAAAGCTTGGAAATTGATAATATGGACGATATATTTCTAGATGGTATTAATAATATCAATCCAGAAATACAAATAAGAATTTACTTGAATTAAAATTAAAATAAAAACTTTTGATTTAATTAAGAATTCAAACGACAAATAGAAAAAAGTTGTGGAAAGCACTTCGCTTGTTGGCTTGCATAGGTGAATTTTAAAACAATGACAAATCATATATCATATAAATCATATAAAACGATTCTGAACGAAGCTTCAGTATGTATATAACATGAGTACCTACCTATTGCTATTAACATTTATATGGCTAATGAAAAATACAATGTCAATATACATATATTGTTGTGCTATACTGTATATTCGTATATATAGTAAATATTTGGTTTAAATTTCAAGTTTCTCGCATTTTAAATTTCCAATTTATAATAATTTTCGGTTATTTTGGTAGTTATAAATCTTATAGGTATAGGTATAACGGACTTTAGTTTGTAATAAAAAAAAACAAAATATGTACCTATTTTTATCAGAATATGAAAAATAAATTAAAAATATGTAACAAAATTTTAAATTTATATAAAATTCAGTAAAAAATTACATCTATGTGCAACAAAATAATGTAGGTGCAGGTTGCATAGTGAAACCGGGTATATGAAGACCATCTAGATAACACCGCAATAATAATCATCGTCGTTGACGACGTGTATATAAATATTTGATAAGAAATAGTGAAACACGGAAAATTCAATTAAAAAAAAAAAAATATCTAAAAAAACCAAATATTCTCAAAGTATTTACAAAACATGTAATTATTTCACAAAATATGTATTTATATTCAAATGTGTAAAAATATGTAAAATTCAATTAGTATACTAATTTAATCAAAAATTCATGAAATGGATTAATATATCTTACCAAAATTCGATTTTTAATGTTAGATATAAAGTTGTGATTACAATAAAGTCCGTTCTCTACTTATTAGTATATCACCTATATATGGTCGATAAACATGATTAGTTAATTTGTTATTTTCTAATTTACACTCACTTTTCATGTTATTTATTTCCCTTATAAAAGGTAGTTTTTAATTAAGCTTTCGAAAACTACTTAGAAAATCAAAAACCGACTTTTTATAAAGTAGCTATAGTATATGTACTAACCTATACCAACTAGAATGAATTTCCTAACAAAAATCTCTATACCAGAACTCTTACTTTATTCTTACACTAAATAATAATTTAAATAGTATAAATAATAAATGATGATGTAATCGCATGTAACCTAGATATTCATTATAATATACATATTATATTATAGCCTATGTGGTACCTAGGTACCTACCTATACGCATCTGTTGCAGTGTAAATTATATATACTTACATTACAACAATAATATTACTCAAAATATCAAATTGTCTAGTTAAATTTATATTCTTGTTAACTATAAAATATATTAGGTTAATTTAACTTATTCATTCATCGGAGTTAAGTTTTATTTTAATTAATACTTATATACCCATTTTTATACATAAACTTTCGGGTGCAACTAATTATTATACTTTCTTATTAGCACGACAATATATTATTATTTATTACCTACTTTCTCATATTTAATATCGATATGTTATTGGAATCAAACTCAAAAAATTATATATTAAAAATCAAATTTCTCCTATAATAAAAATCCAATCAAAGACAACTAGATAAATCATAATATCCTTATATAATATATAAATATATTTTTCAATACAATTTTAAAGCATAAGAAGAAATATTTTTTTTTTCGACAGTTATTTTTCATATTAAGTACCTATATATATAATCTAAATCAGTAAATTTGGAATTTGATCTATATTTCTCCTAATCATAAATATATAAATATCGTGAAATAACTTTTAAGTTTAAAATTTTACATTTCATTTAAATTTAGCTAAAATTAATAAAACAATTTTAAATCAAAATGTACCCACATTTCACAATCTTTGGTTTTCAATTGAAATCTTTCAAGCCTAACACATTGAATGAGGACATATTATATATACATATATATATATATATATATATATGTATATATTACAACACATATGCGTTTTAACGTAGGTACAACTTCTCTAGTAGTTATCGTAGGTTCACAATTTAAATAGAATATGATAGATTAGAATAATGCTTATGAACGAACATACATTTTTTTTAGGTAAAATAACTTTTTCAAATATTTTTTGAAATTTTAAAATTTGACGCTTTTCAATAACAAATTTTAGATGTTTAAATATATTTATCAAACAAAACCTCTATGCTCGGTTTTAGTTTAAGTTCTGATCTTTTATTTAGTAAAATTATTATTTTCTCTTTTATAATAATTTTTTATCAAACTGAGTTCATTTTAAAATATTTCAATTGTTAAATTTTCATTATTCAAAAAATTTCTAAAAAATTGCCTACACAGAATCCCTTAAAAATGGTTGGTATAGCGTCCTCATTTTGAATTTCATTTTAAATTCACTTTTTTAAATTAATTTACTTTCACTGGAAACCAGGTAAATTTAAAATTTGGCAGAAGCCAGAATAATAATTTATCAATTATATATAATTATATGAAATTTAAATGTGAAATTTCGACATCGTATATTTATTAATTTTGAAATGTTATATAAATTTAACAAAAAATTAAACCTATCTAAAAATTATAAATTTATAACAATAAATTCATATAATAATATTGTGTAAAAAACATTCAAAACGATACTGACAACGACATCTAACCATATATGTATGACACCTTATTTTAATTTTCTTTTACTGCTTCCACTGATAACAGCTAGCAGTTGCTGCAGGTGGAAGCCATGTTTTTGTGTACAAGGTGCGGTAAAAGCTACTGTTCTTATCAATATTGCTCGTCCGTAAGTCGCAACCGTTAAATTGTAAATAAAAAAAATATCCGTCTCCGTTCGTCTCGTTAATATTCGTAGGCCGTCTATGGATATTTGAAATTTGAATAATCGTTACATGTTTTTATTTTCCGTTTCAGGCACGACGTGTATTATTACTCGGAAACCGATGTCGTTTATCGAATAATATTTATTTTTCGTAAAACGTGCGGGAAAAAAATATTCCGCCGGTTAACCAGCGAACGAGTTCGGAGTAAGTAAATACTTTAAATATCACGTCCAAATTTGACCAGAATATATTGCAGTCTTCGAGTAACGCGTAGATTGCTGCTTAAGAGATTATGCGTTTTTAGAATTTCGGTAAAACCTTTCCGTTCCCCTGTGCCTTCCGCAAAATACTAATTTTAAGTTTAGAATATGTACTGATAAAATGTTGACGAGCCAATTTTCGGTAAAACCTTTCCGTTCCCCTGTGCCTTCCGCAAAATACTAATTTTAAGTTTAGAATATGTACTGATAAAATGTTGACGAGCCAATCCATCTTAAGTTCATTATGTTACCGTGGCCAGTTTGGCAAGTTTCACCGCTCAGTCAGATTCATCTCGACGGCTTGAAATACGAATTGACAGGTCACGATTCACCGAGCCCATTGACTAATATCACACGTTTAAGTCACGAACTTTAAGTCATCCACCCACTGTGGAATCACAGCTTCAAGAGATTTTCGAAAACCCTATTGATATAATTTTTTTGTTTACTTATAGGTACTAACCTAGGTAGATAATGACTAAAATGTCACCGATCGCATTTGATTTGTATAATCGGATGTTGGCGTCTATAAACGATCACAACAACATCAAGTATATGCCATACCGCGTCGCACTCAAATTGACCATTCTACAAAAATTTACCAATTGTAAGTACCATATTTTTAATCTACATACCTAATATCACATAGGTACCTACTTATACCTAGATAAAGAAATTTAGAAAGCCTACTCTGCGAGTATACTAAATTCCTGGTTTCTAAACCTATATTAAACAATAAACTATAATTCCATAAATAATTTGTTTAATCTAATATATTTATGTATAGTGACCTAAAATAACAAAACGAATAATACAATTTTTAAATGTTGATACTTGTAACTATAGCAACAAATTGTAAAGACAGACCGACGTCTAACATAAAACAAATAATATCTATTATCCTAGTAACTAAATCAACAAACTCAAACTCAATAAACCAAGATTATCCCAAAGAAAACTATTTATGGGGGGGCTTGTATGTCTCAATAATACATCTTTGAAATGTAAATAAGCAAAAGAAAAAAAGGGGATTATCAACTTTCTGTTTTTACCGATTGAAACTTTAAATTGTTGACTGGAATTTTGGTTGGAGAGAGGGACATGCCCCCCTCCCTCAAGATGGCTTAGCTCATAACTATATATGAGTAATCTAGGTATATAGGTACATGATATAATTTATTTTATTTTTTATTTTTTTTTAATTAATTTGCTTTAAATCTTGCATATAATCAGTCTCCGGTAAATAGCATTACTAAATATATCTGGATATCTCATTAGTCATTAACATAATTTTAAAATATGAAATTATAATAATGTTATTTTAATATTTTGGTGTTGAGTTACTTGTAGAATTATTTATATATATAAATAAAAACCCAATTTCTGCAAAATAATTTATTTTTATTTAACAAATACGTATTTCGAAAAGAATGTTTTTATCTAGTGTTAAACAACTGTTAATAAAATACATATTTGTTAAATAAAAACAAATTATTTTGTAGAAATTGGTTTTTTATTTATATATAGGTACCTATATATATTATATAATATAGTATTATTTTATTTTTATAATTTCATGAACTATTAATGTTATACTAAGTTTATTAAAAAAAATTAGCATATTGTTAGAAATTAATAATTCAAATTGTATTTATGTGCCTTAGATATATCATAGGTTTTACCATTACCTAGTTTATATTAATTAATTAATTTATTAAATACCATCTGGAAATTTATAAGGAATATAAATATAATAGTAATAAATACAAAAAAATTAAAAAAAAATTTTTTTTTTTAAAACATCAAATACCTAGTAGGTATATAGATAAATTAAGTTAGAAGTGTACATAAAAATAATGGTAAAATGAACTAGGTGTAAAAAGACGTGTTATGTTTAATGAAGCCTATGACTTAGAGCCCTATCTACAATAATGCTAATGTGGTTAAAGATGATTGGAATCTGTTAAAATACTAGGTTTTTGACATTGTATTAATTATTTTTGTTACAAAATATATAATATAATATAATATAATATACTTATAGGTAGGTATACTTAATTATTATGTATCTATTATTTAAAACAAGAAAATAAGTATCTACTTATATTTTAAATTTAAATAGATACCTATAAATACATGTAATATAATATAATATAATATATATATATATAATACTGTAAATACATATCCAGTTTATTTAATATACATACATTGTAACAAATCATATAATTATTAATACACCTACCTATAATAAAAATTAAAATATTTTGTTAAAAATAGCCAATCCTAAGAATGATTCAATTATATCATTAAGGGGATTAGAAGCAGTTTATTAAATGCTTGTGTATAGGAAGTTATTTGATTTATTCACGTTACACAGTGTGTTTGTGTGAGTAGTATTTGGTCTTTAATGTGTGTAAATATGTTCAGCATAATAATGATGGTGTGCATACTTAACTATCAACAAATACGTCTACCATATTTGAAAAATACATTAAATCCCATTTCTAACATACTGATTTGATTGACTTAATGATGCAATAAGGACTCTGAAAACTGATCTGAATTTTTATAAAATTTACTTTAGAATGACTTCCACTTTTTAAATTTTTTTCCATTGATTTTCACAAAAATTGAAAATGTTAATTTTTAAATTTCTAAATATATTAACCTAATTTTAGAGGGACAAAAACAAAAATATAGGAATGTTGATCTAAAGTAGATTTTACTGCAAATTTAAATCAGTTTTTACATCCTTATCGCATCACTAGATCCATCGGTAAGTTAAAAATAAAAGAGCTCTATATTGCCATGTTATGTGTGTGATAGAAAGAGACAGACAATCTCTTTATCTTCCAATCCTCTTAAGAGGACCCTATACTAGGGTGACTATACATCCCGTTTAAAATGGGATTGTCCTATTTTCCAGCATTTTGTCCTGTTGTCCCCGTATATTTTAAACGGTAAACTTATTATCCCATTTTTGAAGGAAAGTCCTGTTTTTATCCCGTAATTATATAATTTGTAGGAAAAAAACTAATTTTTTTCCTGTTTATACTGTTTTTCTAAGCGTATAGACAATATTTTACAAAAAGCTCATGAGGTTCACTCGAAAATATCCCTCTTTTTAAATTTAACCTAAACGCCAAAATGTCAATACTGCGTAGTGTGTTTTTGCTATATTATATGTTAGATAGACAGAGACAACAAATGCGGGTATAGCGTTCTCTTAAGACTTAAGTAATAGTTATATGGTACTAATAAACCTTTGGTTATTACTAGTAGTAATTTATGATAATTGTTTTAAAATATAAATTTAAAAGTGACAAAAGGTTGTCAATTTTACTTATGTGCTAAAGTACTAATGATTACTAAAGCTGCTAAAATGCTACTGGTATATTAAAAGTTATTAATGTGCTTAATATACTAGGCAGTGTTCCATTTAACTTAAGCATAATAATAATAATTGTATACCTACTGTATAGTTTAAATCTTATTAAGTTATATATATTATTAATATATTATATATTAACAAATGTAGATAGGTATAATTATAGTTTTTTAACTTAGAAATTTCATTACTTATATCAACATTAATTAGGTATTGAATAATTCCATTTTATTCATATTATTTCCACAAAATATTGAACACAGGTACTTATTATTTATAAATTGGTTTATCTCGAGATTTTTTTTCTTCATGTAAATTCATATTTTACTTTACACTTCTACTCAACTCATTTTTGTTTAACAATATTTTTTTATAGATTGACGTATAAATACTTAATTAAGAGAACATCACACAGACAATTATTCAACTTATCATCTTACAAACATATTAAAAATATGAAACAAAAAACAAATCAGTTTGATAGATAATTTTGTTTTTTACCATTTTTTTTTATTTCATACAATATTCTCAAGTCGATAAAAATGAAAAATGCGTAAATATATTTTTCTACAAATGTTGTGGTTATAACACAATTAACAATGGTATTGACACAAGACTATTTTTAAATTTCTATAATAATATATTCAAATATTTTTAAATTGTTGGATTTTAATTTTTTTGTAATTTTATAAAAATTTTCTATACAAAACCCCTTAAAAATTGTGTGTGTATAACCTTAATTTTGTAAATATATGACATGGATCATTATTTCTTGCCATAACTATACATTTATTGTATGTATTGTAAGTTTTATAACATAATCATTTTATGAAATTAAATATAAATATTTATTTAATATTACATGAGTATATTTACAAATTTTTAACCGACAAAATTGTCACAAATAACAAATACAATTTTCAAACAATAAATATATATAGGTTATATGTACAGGTTGATTCACAAATTCTGTATGTTTATACAAAATGTTATCAAATACGTATCTATCAGTAGTGAGCATATGCATTAAATTATACCTATCTAATAAATATTGTATACCTAATGCATTTTAATGTATAGGTATCGAATTACAACATAAAAATAATATAATAAAACAGAAGTAGAATTAAATGTATTATAATGAGCATTTTCCAATATGGGACTAATTTTAAAGATGGGACGTTATGGAAGCATACACGATTGTCCACTGATATTGATAATACTGCTGCCTTCATGTCTGGCATTAAATCTTCATTCAAAAATTCTAAACCAGTAACAAACATTGCATGAGCTTGTTTAACATTATAAATCATTTTCAAATTGCTTGTTTCGTGTATACTAACACTTCCTGAATACATAGTACCCACAGCAGCATATAAACCATCTTTCCGTACGGCTAATGCTGATGTAGGTTCAGAAAATGATAACTCGTACATTATTGTATTCTTTTCTGACCATCTTTGTAGGTATGATTTTTGTTTAGGGCCATTGGCGATTGTATATATATTATAAATTGCTTTATTGCCAATTATACCAAATTTACACCGTTTAAATATTTGTTTATCATTATTTGGATGAGTAAGAACCGATCGTGCATTAGTGGCTGTGTTCCAATGGAATGCTTTTCCATCTTTTGCTACACTAACTATAAATTTACCATCTAGACTTATATCAATGTCATCGATTTCTTTAGTATGACCCTCATATTCTTTTAATGGATTACTTTCTTTTGATTTTACTATTGGAAAGTTCCAAAGACGAATACATCCGTCAGTACCTCCTGTTACCATTATATTGCCATCGTTGTTGACTTTCACTATTCTTTGTAGGGGTTCATCCTCATTGAAGTCAGTTACTAATGAATCTCCTGTAGTTATTTTAAAAATAAGTTCTTTACTCGTTTTGCCGTTATGGAATGTTGGCTCTATTACAATATCAGCAATATATTGTCTACATTGATCATCTTCGTTTGCTGCGATATAAATTTTATTACCATTTAGTACAGTACAACAATTCATAATTACATTTGGGCCGCTGTCGTGACGAATTACTTTTGTGATTGTTATGTTTTTACCATCTCTACTTAATTTGAATACTTCAAATCCATTAGCTATGCCAGTTTTACTTGAACCGCCACCACCAGCAACCAGTATATAATTGTTTAGGAATGTTTGTATGGAATACATCGGCAAATTTGTTGTAGTTATCACTTGAGATTTGATTGCCATGTTTATAAATTTGAATGTTTATAACCAACTTAAAGACTATTATAGATCATAAAAAATAAGAAATTCAAATTAACTACCTATTTATTTAATATTATATTATTATGCTTTGATGTCAATGCAATACATAAGTGATAACACGATATCGTTATATTGATAACAAAACCAGTGCTAACAATATTTGTATTATTGTAACTGGAATTTGCTATAATAATAATTTTAATTGTATAATGCCATGTACTGGCGGCCCGCTGGCCACATTTGGCCCACCGTCTCTTTTTGTTTGGCCCAGTCTGTCTTTCTACATTTTTATAATCGAAAAATTGACTACAATTGACTTAAAATACAGTAGAAATAGCTAGGTAAATTGTATCTTGGAGAAATTATCAATAATAAAATATATATAGGTATGAGCATAACAAAATAGATTTTATCATGGGTATATATCATAGAGTAGGTAATATATATATATATTACTCAATGGTATATGTTAATTCTTATCAAATAGACATAAAATATATATTATAAGGTTATCTGGCCCTGAATCGTTTTAAGTTTCAAAAATTGGCCATCTAGTTACTTTGAGTTGCATTTGAAGCAATTTATTTGGGAATATATTCTACTATAATGTACCTATAGGTAAACAAACAAAATCCCTCCGAAATATCGACCTCGAAAAAAATAAAAATAAAATGTGATGCAAAGGGGTTTAGAAATTTATTAAATACGCACATGTAAAATAAAAACGTATACTATAACTTAAAGCGCAACCAAATGACTACCGCCGAATAATATAAAAATGAAATATATAAAATATATAGATGATGAAAAATGTGATAAAATAAAAATATTAAGAGGACGCTATATAGGTAGGTACATAGGTTTTAACGGCATTAAAACACTTTCTAAGTACAACTTCTTAGGTTAAACAGAATTTGATAGATGATAATATTTACTATAGACATACCTACATACTACAGAGTTTTTTATTAATTAAAATAGTTTTAAAAATTTTCTTTTCAATTAGAAAATTTGGTAATTTTAAGTTTTTCAATTACAAATTTTAGATGCCTAAATATACTTATCGAATAAAATCTCTATGCTTGGCCTTGGTTAAAGTTCTCATCTTATAATAGTGTAATTATTTCTATTTGCGTATATATAATTTAATATACCTATACCTATTATACCTATTATGTCTGGCATGTTTTTTTCTTTAAAATTAATACAAAACTTTTCAGTTTAACTATGGCGTGTTATTTTCTTCGTCACAAAACCCCTTTTAATTTTTGGATAACAATAAGTATCTAATAAAATAAATAATGATTCGGTAGGGTAAAGGGTATAGGTATAGGAGTGGTATTAAAAAAAAATGTATCTACTCGTACTTATTTAATATTCTTTACCACTGTTTGTATTCATTTTTATTTTATTTATCTCTGGTTTTTTGTCCTAGATGCATTTTACTGGACCACAGACTACTTTTTAGAGATCATTTATACTTTATAAGTAATTTTTAAATAATAAGAAAATGTTGGATACTTGGAAATGTGTGTGTGAGTGTGTAAATAAATTTTACTTTATCTCAAAAGAGAAGACACCGCAGTTTGCATGTCGCGATTGACGCTATAATTACATTACCAGCATTGCGTACACCGATAATGTGCTTGGACATTTCATGAATTTCTTCTTAATTTAATTTAAAACGGTCCATGTTTTATCTATCGATCATCTATACAACCTTATCTAGCGATTTATATATATAGCCATTATAGCCCAATTTGGATTTGGAAATTAAATTTGAATTTATCAACAAATATTTTATTTTTTCAATTTTTTTATTCAATATTTGGTCAATAAATTTATAAAACAATTTTAAGAAAAAAAAAAAAAATCGATTGAAAATAGAGTTTTAAATCAGTTTTATAAGTTTTATAAGGCTTTTCAACCAATTGATGGACAAAAAACTGGTTTTTTATTGTATACAATTTGACCGCAGAGAAACACTAGTTTTTTAATTTGCTATAGGATTTTCCAATTTTTTATTGTTATTTCCCATTATCAAAATGCTAACTTATCGTTAAAAATTAATTACCTATTATTATTGTTTCCTTCAACTAATTTCATAATATCGATTTTGGTAATGATAATTTCAGTTTTTACTCAATGGTAAAATGAATACGTTTTACAGTTATTTTAGATTCCGAGTAGAACAAGAGTTCACCTAGTTTCATAGTGATGTCAACATTTAAACAGAAATTTTTTTGGTTATAAATGAAATTAGGAAGGTACCTTATTCAGGTGATTTTTCGACTTTTTGATAAATGTGTTGATAAGAAAAAACTAAAATGAGAAAACAAAATATGTCATTTTCGCAAGATTCTGAAAAATAATTCCCGCGAAATTATTCTCACAACTTGAACACACAAATCGGCAAATTTGATTTATTTTCTTGTTGAAAAGTAGCTTTTGGAATGACAAGATTTTAAGAACTAGGGAGTGCCTATTTTAAATCTGTAAAAATCCATAGATTCCTAAATATCTATTCTTTAGATTAATCGAGAGGATTTTCAAAATATGAATTTACTCCAGAGTTATAATTAATCATGACTATAAAACAAATTCATATTTCAAAAATCGCCTCGATTAACCTAAAGAAGAGATGCTAAGAAATCTTTGGATTTTTACTGATTTAAAATCGTATTAACCAAGTTGTCAAAATTTTGTCAGCCGTTTGTGCTTTTGGCTGATTTTATTGAACCGACTGGAACCACCTTAAATACATTTTTATTTAAATATGTATTTTAGATTCTGAGCTCAGCGATAAATGTATTGGTTTTACTATGATGTGTTTTTTTTTAATTATTTTATGTATTATACTTTTTCAGGCGGGAGAATCTAAGTAAGTTTTCTGGTGTAGAGGGTTTTGATAGGAAATTTGTTCTATATTTGAGAATAACAATAATAATATTTGAATTTTGCAAGTATTTAGTACCTACTAATAATAATTGTTTTATATTTCAGTGGATAAAGTTTCGGTGTATGTCATAAATGGTGTTTATGAGCAACATAAAGGAAAAGATCTCAATCTTATTGATAAGATTATGTTAGAAGATATTGTGTCAGATGTATTTTTTGCAGTCCTAAAAGAGCATTCAGATCTAACTTTTGATGGAGAAGTAGCTACGAAAGTATTAGTTCAGTTGTTGGGCCAAATATTTTCAAAGTAAGTTTTAATTTTAATGTATTTATTATTGTTTATTATTTACAAAATTATTTGATTTTTGGTAAATATTAGAGATATATATCATAATTAGTACTAGATCTTATTAGTTATAAACTTATAAATTATAATTTAATAGTTTGATTTTACAAACTAAAATGGAAAGTATTTCATTCATATTTTGTACAGTTTACCTTTTTAGTTTTTATCAATACTTATAAATTAATATGAAATACAAATACAATATTTATTTAAACTTTAAACTAACAAAAAAAAAAAAATGTTTTCCATTAAAGAACACAATTTGTATACCGTACATTATATTTTAGAGTCAAAGGTGACTGCCAACTACTAGTGATTATAACATCGCCAACCATTTACTGAATAAAGTACTATTTAATGGAAAAAAATTTTTCACCACCAAAATATCAGCCAATGAACAGTATAAAATATTCAAAATAATCATTGATATAATATTAATTTTTTTCTTGGTGGGAATACTAAGCTGCTTTGTACACGATTATTTATTTAATATGATTGATTTCTCATTATTTTAATTCCTAAATAATAATAAAATACCTAGAGCTCACTTTTTTTTTATAATCATTAATAATACTAATACTATTTATAACCATTTTCAGGTATACAAAAAAACAAATCAACTTAAGATCTGCGCTTACTGTTATAGCTTGCCTATCATGTGATAGGCTTCGTGTAAGATTGGGTTATATGTTCCAGTTGAATTGTCTCAACAATGAATTTGGTTTAACAAAAGAATATTTTAGAAATTTTCTAAGGGATCTTAGTTTATTACTGAACTTCTTATCCGAAAAAAATGTATTTGAGTCTGCTTCTACAAATAACATTATTGATAATTGCTTCCAAAATGTAAATAAGTAGTTACATAATAATGCTTAGATAATAATGTATATATATGTATCTAATTGATTTTTTAAAATTTTTTAGTTGAACAATCCAGGCTGTATAATCGAAGGTCAATTTATGCAATGGTTTATGACTGAGCCTCCTATTTTAGATTGGTTGCAAATACATTATAGAATAAAAATGGCTGAAGATGGTAGAGTTCATTATCACACAAATATAATACATATTATATTAAACCAGTTTTGATTAACAACAACTAGGGCATATTTTTAACTATTAGTTGAATACCATTTAGAGGATACACCCGCTCTTTTAGAGGTTCTGAATAGGCATTTTGAATGAAATTTTACAAATCTAACAATTATTATTTAAATATGTTTTAAAAGTAATTTAAAAATTGTCCAATGTCAGTTTTTTAATATGTAATCATGATATACGGTTTTTTTGGGAAAATTGAAACCATTTTTTTAAAATAAATTGAATGGGTCTCAACTAGTGCTGAGCACCTAATCCGGATAAATCCGTTTCTGAATAACAAATCCAGATTGATAAATATTATATAATCCAGATTACATTATAAATGCGGATTGAAGGATTATATTTTAATTTATTAAATACTCTTTAATCACTCTATAAATACACCATAATTTTTAGTATACAATTTAAATATACAATTTAAAGTTTCCCACTACTAACAATTCTTTTGTTTTCAGTTGTATCAGTATTATTTAAAAACAGTTTTTTTTTTATCAAAGATCAAAAAATTAATTAATGTAAATTATAACTGATAATAATATTAGTATAAAAATATATTGAATTGACGCTTTAAAATATTTGAAATAATAATATAATTTATTCTTATAAATAGTATTATATTTATATTATAATATTTTAGTTTTAAATATAAATTGTTTATAATTATTTAAATCTTTTTTTTTCAGTTAATCATGAAGTAAACTGTAAAGTTTGCAAATTAGTTGTGAAAGGTTTACGTTATTTTTGTTTGAAATGCGTAAATTATAATCTGTGCCAAAAATGTTTTTTGATTGGTGCTACAAATAAAAAACATAAATTAAAACATGCAATGCAAGAATATTGTTGGCTGGTTTGTATTATATTTTAAAATATTTTATAATATTTTATAATCTTTGTTCATTAAATTAATTGTATATTTTAGGAAACACCTCAACAGTTGTATACACAATATTTGAAATCCTATTTAGGAAGAATTTTTGGATTGACATCAAAAATTCGATATCTTCCAGTTGAAATGCCAAGTGATATTGAACTAAATCAAAAGTAAATATAATTTATGTAAATAGGATATTTTATTAAATCTATTCTTCACTTAATCAAAAGTTAATTATTTTTAGTTCCGTTTGAAGTAAAAATTTTACGGGAGAAAAATATACTATTAATTATTAAATATTTTAAAAAAATGATTATGAATGTATTATCTATAATGTTATAATTATATAAACCTAATAATTATTAGGTAATTTAAAACAAATTTAAAATTAATATAACAAATATAAAAATACATTGAGAAATATAATACAATAATTAATTAATTAATTAAAAGTTTATTGGTTGTGGTGTTTTTTTCATCGATTTAAACCAAAAAGTCAGTCAATGTTAATAAATCATAATATAATGTTTCGATTTTAATTTTTTAAATGTATTAAGATTCTATAAGTACATAATTAGAATATATTGAAACATATATAACAGAATTTTTATATATAGTGGAACCTCTATTTAATGCAATTTTCTTTATGCCTAATACATATTTTTAAGGAATTATGAAATTTACTTTTAAAAAAATGTCTATTAATGAACTGACTTTATAAACATAGGTATAGCACAACCTTGACAGTTCAAGTATAAACAAGATTGTGGGCCTCAATAAATTGTATTAAGAAGACGCTATCCACATGTTTATTGTCTCTGTCTTGCATACGCACAACATAGCAAATCTATGTACTGTATTCTTACTATAGTTAATTTCTAATTAATATTAAGAGTAAATTTACCTATTATTAAATTTATAGAGGAGAACATAAACTATGCCATAGTGTAGAGTTTTTTTTTAAACAAGTTATAATTAGATAAATAACTTATTTTTTTGAATGCATATAACTTGTTTTTTTAAAAAAAACTACGCTACGGCCTAGTTTATGTTCTCTACAAATTTGATAATAAGTAAATTTACTCTATTAATTATGAATAAATTGTAGTAAGAATGTGGTACGTAGATTTACTATGTTATGTGTATGTAAGATAGAGACAAACATGTGGGTATCGTCCTCTTAAGTTATGAAAAACTGTTAAGTTCCTATAATATTTACTAGAAACTTTTTTAAAAAAAAAAATTTTGTGCAAAAATATTATGTACAACATATTATTATAGAAAACAGAATTTTAATAATTTTCAGCATTTAAATCTTTCAAACATCTTTCAAGCATTTAAGTATTTCAATTTTATGTAATTTTGTCAGGCCAGGTTCACATTTATTAATTACGGGTTTTAAATATTTTTATATAGTAAGGTGGAAATTATTTAGTTTTTCATCTAACAAGATGATATTAACTTGTATAGTTTAGTTCAGGGATGGGCAACTCAAAGTAACTAGAGGGCCAAATTTTGAAAGTTAAAATGATTGCGGGCCAGATACAAAGTTGTATTTTTCAATATTATATGAAACAAATTCATTAATATATATTTTACTTCTATGATAAGAACTATTATCTAAGTTTAATATATGTTTTATTATTGAAAATGTCTCCAAGATACAATTTACCTAGTCACTTTTACTATATTTGAAGTAAATAGTAGTAAAATTTTCGATTATAATAATGTCGAAAGACGATCGGGCCGAACAAAAAGGTACAGCGGGCCGGATGCAGCCTATGGTCTGCCAATTGCCCATCCGTGGTTTAGTTGATAGCACTATAGAAAAACCTAATAAAAAAAATAGATGTCAATCAGTATATGATTGGATATTTATGTCAGCATCCTGTTTTTTAGAATTGTTAAGAATGTTATTGTCAGTAGTATATGTAACTTTATGTGCGTACTAATATATATAAAATATAAATGGACATATTGAATAATGGCTCTGCAGGGTGCTAGATAAAGATGTTCTTTTTTATTTCATCTTTCTATGATGTTTTCAAGTTATCATTAACAGGAAATATAAAAGTATTTTCAATAACATTTTATTAATATATAATTATAACAATAATAAAAATTATGTTGAAATGAGACGATTCATTATTTATTTTTAAAATAATCATAAAAATTTACAATCTGTCAGAGTATTGTCCTTTTTCCCAAAGTACTGCAGGATAGAATGACTGCGCGGTAACAATAATTTCTCCTTTCAGGATCATTTGAAATCAAAAATCAAAATAGACCCTTAAAGTATGATAAATTATCTGGTTTTCGACCTATTTTATTCATTCTAAACAAAAAAAACAGTCGATTTTTGGGTATGAATTTCAATATTGAAATATGATTAAATAATATTAAAAATTTGTATATTAAAAAAAAAAATTGATAATAGTATGGAGATTAGGTGTGAACAATTTCATAGTGATTACTTTTATCGTCTCTATAGTATCTATGTTACCAATTTCGAAAACATGGTTTCAAGAAAATCACTCCTTAAGTTTAAAGTTAACAGTTATTCAGTAATCGTATATTAAGTTACCTACCTTCTCGAGAGTTCTTTCTTTCTTATCTATAGCGTTAACTATTAGAAAATGTATAAAGCTCTAACACATATACAATATTCTCGTTTAATGGGATAAAGAAGCAGATGTTTTTACTATCCGACACTCTGAAAGGACATTTGAATGCTCAATGGCCACACAATATAAATCATTATAACTATAACAATGAGAGACCACACTTTTGTTTCCTGTATATTATTATATTACATTATGAAATTAAACCTATTACCAATTATATTAAAACTGTTATAATTTATATCTTTTAAAATTTGTTTTAGTACTTTATGGACTAAAGAATCCAGTAGCATTTCAATTGATTCCAGTGTAATCAAATCGCCTCGTCAAGAATTGCAAAGCGTTATTTCACAAATAGAAAGAGAAAATAAGTATGTGTTTGATAAATCAAATCTTAATACTACTACTTTCTGTGGTTGAAAAACTAATCTTATATATATATAACTATTTTTATTGTGATGAAATCATTGATGTATATAGATTAGGATCCTTAATATTGTCACACATGGCTGAAAACATCTTCACATACTTTCAATAGTATATTTTGTATAATTATCATAGGTTAATGATTTTGTTGCCAAATGAAAGGTGAGAACTTCACTTCAGAACTATGATCGTAGGCCAGCTTTTTAAATTTTATTTAAAATTGTAGTTTTGAAAATAAGATTTTTTTCATGTTTTTAACAGTTTATAGAACATGGAAGAATTAATTAATCACAAAACGCAGGCATACAATAATAGTTTATATTCTCATCTTTCTATTGGTACCAAAATCGTTAACCTACAATAATTATACAATGGTTAATAGGAAGTGTGAAAACTTTTTTAACATATACCATAATTACACAACAATAAAAAGGAATACGGGTTATAGGACTATTTTTAAATTGTGGATTTTAATTTTCCATAAAATTTTACAAAAATTTCCTGTACAAAACCCCTTAAAAATCGAGTGTTATAGCATTTCCTCCTAACCGCATTAAATTAACATTAGTATCCAAATACTTACGGATAATGATGAAATGACATTAAATTAAATCATATAAAATAAAATTATTTTATAACTGTTTATTTATATAACATTTAAAATTATTAATATACTTTTTTATATATTATACAATTTACATATTCATATCATACACTCTCTTACATAGTTCCTTTAGATTCTGAGTGGAGCAAGGGAGCTGGTGGTTTTACAATGATGTTTATTTTTTATTTTTTATTTATTTATTTTATTTTTGTTAATAATTTTTCTATCAAAAGAAGTGCTCCGATCTTTACAAGTTTACCCGATTTCTGGTAGCAAATTGCATCTAGTTGGTACTTTAGAGAGGTCTTTTTAGATTTTCTAAAACTATCAAAAAAAAAAGGCAAAAATACAATTTTGGTAAATCGAGATTTTAAATTTTTTCAAAATTTCAAAAATAATGACATTAAAATCTTTAAATTTATATTGAATATTTAATTTAGAAATATATTCACATTGATTAAAATAATTTTTTTGTAATTTTGGACTATTTATAGACATTCTAGATTTTGAGGTTTCTAAGTTTTAAAAGGGATAATTTTGGGTTTTAAGACCTGAAAATTTTATTCAACTTTAAAAATACATTACTCTAATTAATATCAAAAAATCTTGAAAATCCGTATTCACGATTTTTTTCTATAGTCATTTAAATTTTTTCAATAAAATTATCAATTTTGAGGTATTCAAGTCCAAATAGTTGGTAAAATAAAATTTTAAGACCTCAAAAAATGTATATTGTATAATGTAAAATTTGCTTTTGTAGTTTTCTGTTATTATATAATATAGTATATAAGACTTATTACTCAATATAAATATTATACCTACTCAATTTTATAATCAAAGATTATAACATATATTTATAGACTATAATAAATAAAGTATGCCAAGTATAGTTGGCCAAGTACCTATATAGGAGTGATAATTAGAACAGTATCCATAGGCCACAGTACCTAAAATGCAATCTAGTTCCCAAAATATGATTATAACTTGTTGGTAAATTGTCCCCTACCACTGTTATGGATAAAATGATTAAATACTATTATATTATTAGTACTTAGTAGTGTACAGATTCCGTTGTCTTTATTTAAACTACTGTATACTGTTAAGTTATTTGTTAATATTTTTGAAATTAAATTGCTTATTAATGTTAAATTGTATTGTTTTATTTTTTTAGTAATACACATTATGAGAGCCCAACAAAATTTGAAATATTTAATTCATATCAAATAAGTTTTTAGTTTTAAAATCATCCATCTCAAATCTAAGGCTAACATATAAATGTATATTATCAAAAACTTTAACGTTTTAATATAAAACGTTTCTTCAAAGTACCTATAAAATATATATGTATATAAATTATAGTATTTGCCAATTTCTAAATTTACTAAATGTTATTTGATATTGTATGATTATTATCTTAATTTTATTTAACTATGTCATGTGATTGTGTAATTATGTTACTATTGTATAGAGGATTTTAATATACAACAATTAAATCAATGAATTCTTACAATATTTTGTTATCTAGTTTTCAAAAACCAAAATATTAACTAAACTTTAAATAAAATATACTAAATGTATATTTCACATTATTAGTTAGGTACCGTAAAACGGGGTGACATTGATAATGACGTATGACTTTGATAATATAAAATTTTTTCAACTTGGCCCGTTTTAACGGATACACTGTTAATAAAATATTTGTTTTGATAATGTTCTATGGAATAA
>JAIPRL010004097.1:0-20658 GCA_025469235.1 Pemphigus obesinymphae | reverse complement strand
TAGAATAAGATATAATTGAGGTAACAATATCATTTTTAGCTCCTTACCATAATTTGTTAAATACTTATGAATAAAAATATAAAAAAAAATTAAGAAAAATTATCAAAGTCACCCCATTTTACGGTATTTAAATTTATTAAGCTATTCTTAATAAATATTATATTTTATAATATAGAGAAGATCACACTAAATAAAATTTTTCCTGCGATTACTCTTTTGATATAATATTAAACATACTGAACAACATCATTAGTATTAATAGTTATAACATACAATGTCGTCAAACAGAAAACATGTAGTGCTTACTATGAAAGAAAAAGTAGATATCATTGCGCGGTTGAAAAAAGGCGAAACAGGTCGAGCACTGGCCGAAAAGTATGGTGTTGGAACATCCACTATTAACTATGAAGCAAACTAAAATATCATAATTTTTCAAAATAAAATAATAATGTGCCAAGTCAGCCTTTTTTTGGTTTTAAAATATGTCCCATATTATAATTAAGGCTTATTTTGTTTCAGTTAAATATATAATAAAATTATTTATTTATGGTTATGAATTTTAAATTATATTACATGTATATTAATAATAAATACAATATATTCATACAATTATATAACTTTTGATATATCATACGTCAATCATCCGGATATTTGCTTATCCGGACCACTCTTGACATTAATTAGTCCGGATAATCGGAGTTCTACTGTACCAATATTATGACTTATAATTATAATACTTTCTAGATTATTGGAAATTGAAGTAAATACGTTGAAACGAGGGGATTCTCAGTTTGAAGCATTTTTGGACCAACACAGGAGCAAAATTGAACGGCAATTAATACGTCTCAAACATTTAAAGGTACTATACTCATAGTTAACTTAGAAAAAAAAAAAGAGACTGGCTGACAATATAGTTTTATAAATGTGTATTGTTTGTTGGTTTTGTTTGTTTATATATAATATGATTTTATGTTTCATGTAGAATCATCTAAGTGGTACATTTGGACGAAGTAAAATGAAACGCATGCAAAGCACACCACTAATAATAACGAGACCGGACCAACAAGGTGAAATTGCTCCAGTGAATTTGAGTCCAATATTTTCAACTGAAACATCTAGTGTATCAACACAATCAATTCATAGTGGTCTTAGTGGTCTTAGCACATTGTATGGTGAGAAAATCGGTAATTTCACTGCCGAGGCTGAAACAAACGAATTTTCTCATTGGTTGGGTCCAAGAATCACCTCTGCGGTAGTCATTAAAAACCAACTGGATGGTACTTACATCGAAAAAGGGGTAGAGCAATCAAACACCACCACAGACTTGTCCAACAAAGAAAACAATGAATCCGACGTTACCATCACTCGGTTCTCAAATCCTAGCGAACAATTAATCTTATCGGATATTTTAAACACAGGGAACGGATCATCTACCAAGTCCCCTGATAAGATTTCCATAACTGTGAATAAACAGTCATCTGTTTGGCTTAATGCTAGCAGAGACTATGCCAAAGAGCCTACCAATGAAACCGACGACAAGGACATGGAAGAACTGCACACCGAACTGGATAAAATTTTGGACCAGTTACAAAAACTCGTAACTTAGAAAATAAATTATAATAAAAAAAAAGTGACAATGATTTTTCCTATTAATTTAAGTTTCGCATACAATATTATGTATATAATATATTATTATATATTTATCATGAAATTAATTTATTTGTATGTATATAATATGTTTTAAGATCAAGTACCTATTTTAGAAAGTGATTAGACATTAAATTTTATACATTTCATAAAATGTTTTTTTTCTTTTATTTATTCATTTCAATATTTTCTAAATTAATATTTAAATTCCTTTCTCATTCTTATTTTTATTATTAAAATTTTATTTTTTGGCATTCAAGGGAGCTTATAAAATCTTAGAATGTACAAATCTGAATTTTTAAATGTAGTATGTTTGGAAAAAGGAGATGTCCTATGATATTAAGGTTCAATTTAAATACTAAAATTATGAAAATTTCGTAGTGCAAAACAATACTATTGTAATTTAATCATATCAATGGGACCAAAGTATAATTTGTTAATCGGTTCAACTGCCCAAAATAATACACCCACACACCATAAAAATATTTTTTCTAAAACTTCAAGTATACAAGTACTTCTAAGAATTTTCGGATACCACCGGCCCACTCATCCCTAAATTTCACAGGTTCAATTGAACTGGCTAGACCTAGCGTTCAACGCCACTGCACTGGTTCATATACAATAGATACAATTATTGATTACATAATATTATGTATTATAATCAATGATAGAATTTTATGTAATAACATTACAAATTGAATTTAGTAAGTACCTACTTGAAGTTATAATTTCACAATATTCCTTTTAATAGCATTGTCAAAGAAAACTATATAAAAAAAAAACATCGTACAATACCATAAATCTATTCAAAATTCTTATTTCATATACTTTAATAGCTGCAGCTAAAAAAATATTTTATGACAAAATCTGATTCTTTAATAAAGTAAATTTGAAAGTTCAAAGGTGCAGTGCACTCCCTACACCCCTACAAATTCTAAAATGTACGCAATAGTGTTAGTTTTTTAATTTTTTTGATAAATTTCAATATGTTTATAGATTTTTTCAAGCATGTATTCATTATATATATATATATTAGAAATGTTTGGGGATATCATTTTTTTAGAAGGCCCCCTCCACCCCTCTACTTGCGCTAATGGGTGGCAAAAATTTGTTGCCTTAGGGTGCTAATAATGGTTACCATTGTTATCATAGATGCCTTAAAGATGTTTTAAGAATGAATAAAGTTATTATTTTAGATATACTATTGTTCAATAGATATCACGGAACACTGTATGTTATCTTGGAATTAGGTTAAAAGGTAAATTTTATAAGACAGTAATAAGTTCTGCAATGATGTATGGATTCAGAGTATTGGGCAGTAGATAAGAAGATAGCACAGAGTATGGCAGAGATGAGAATGTTAAGATGGACGAAAGGAGTAGGTAACTAAAGAGGACAAAATGAGAAATGCATATATATATAAGGAGTGTATTGGAGTGGCTCCAACAATATGCAAAATTAGCGAGAATAGTTTGAGACAGCTAGAGTATTGGCAAGATTATCTATTGGATTGGAAGCGGCTATTGTCTGTCTCTATCACACACGTAACATTGCAATTTAGACCATTTCTATTTCCATTGTACCGATGAATCTAGTAATGTGATGAAGATTATAAAAATTGATCTGAATTTTAATTTAAAACTCATGATGTTGTGTCCGAAATGTCTTTTATATATTTTATGATAGGTGTTTTAACACTATTAAAACCATTTTAAAAAGCCTTTTTATTTGTTTTTCCTAAACTTATTTTGGAACAAATGTCGTGATTACACAATAATAAAAAATGGTAGGTACGGATTAGGGGATTATCTTGAAATTACTAAAAAAATATTTTTAAATTGTTGGATTTTTATTTTCACGAAATTTAATTGAAAATGCCTTTACGAAACCCCTTAAAAATGACCGCTCTGACATCTTTGACGATAATATACCTAATAAATAATAATATGATCTTTATTTCAGAAATTTAAATCGCACGCTTAATTTATAATTACGAGTATATAATATAAAAAATGCTGTGCTGTCGATAATTATTTTAACAGGCAGGTAGTTACGTAGGCAATTATCGTATATTACAGTGTTATAATCATTTATAAGATAGGTACCTACCATACTTTAGACGATTCCTCGGAAAATATATAAGAATAAAAATAATTATCTAGCACGTTGAGTACCACCTATACAGTACGGCATCGCAACATCCTTGAAGAAGACATCTGTGATACTGAGTGTTTAACGGTACCTACTCAATGAAAACCTAAGAAATGTCGGTACCATACATTAACCACTAAAATGTGCGGAATATCCATATAAGTAATATGGGTAACCTATAAACCTCCTATAGTGTGTCATCGTGGGATAAGCCACCGATTAAAATATTTAACCATCCGGCAATATATGCGAGGGATTTTAATAGTCATATACCTAGGTAGTGAAATGTGGGGATATGAACAAAATAATAAATGACGGTGACACAGTTATGGGAATGGATTACGATCAACAATATGGAACTCAAATACAATGCCAAGGACGAAGGTAGTAGGTACCCTTCAGGTCAGCACGATGGCGAACGGACTACAACGCAGATCTCTAGCTGTATCGTGTCTAAGATTATCTCTGAATGATGATACAAGTGTAAACAGAATAGTATTAGATGATTTCCCACAGAGTCAACACTACAGGCCTGTAATAATTTACTACGGGCTTCAGATTCCAATGGTCAGATCCATTCCCAAGCCGCGTTGGAATTTTCAATTGGCGAATTTGTCACGGTATGCAGAGAATTCGGACAGAATAAGTGGATTCCACCATATCAGCCGCTACAAACTATGAACGATTCGTTTTCAATTCATTAATACTTCCCAATGAAATAGGTAGGTATACATACTTTGTATGTATCTATGACTACTTTTACATTGTTTGGATTGGCATAACAAATGAAAATTTATAAAAACATATCTTCGTACCTATTGTAATAATACAATTTTTTTCAAAACTTAATATCCATATAAATTATTATAATCGAATATATTGTATATATTATGTAATTAATGGTATACGTAACTCGTTAGATTTAAATATGGTTCATTTTCTATAATTATAAAAATCAAATTTATTTAAATTATTTGAAACCAAACGTCAATAATGACTCCCTTGGTAGGTAGGTACATATTATGTAGGTACTTATTATTTTATTTTATTATTGATTGACGTTCGTTGAATATGATAATTCGTGATTCACTTTATGCTGATTTACACAGTATCTAATTAAAACAATAGATTACACTAATCGTAGATAGAGGCGGTGTCAGATTTTGTCAGTTCCCGGACAAATTATTTCTTTTTGCTCATCAACTAGCTATGTTGCAAGTCTGAGTTAGTATACCTATACTATAATTGATTTTTTAGAAAATTATAATTACGTTTCTAACTGCATATTATTCCATTTTATGATTTTTTTTTTTTTTTTAGCGACGCTTTTCAATAACGCGAGTCTGTAAAAATATCGAGCTTGCTTTTGGTAGGTACTTCCGTTTTTCACTAATGGTAAACTTTACCGTCTGTATAATATTTTTATAACTTATAATCTGTCCAACTACGATTATGTTTAGTTAATTAATTTTTAATTAATTCTTATCTATAAACATAGTGTGTTATATTATATTGTATTAGGTATATAAAAATAAACGAGTGTGTGACGAATGCACTTCTATATCATTGTAATAAAGTCAGCAGAAAAAATAGTTTTAATTTTAGTTTTAATTAAGTACAAGTATAGGCGGGAAGACGATTATGACTAAGCTCACATTGAATAGAATAATCAATACTATGATAATATAAAATATGCTTCGATGATTATTTTATTGATATCTAAATTCGTACATAATTGTAGTCGATATCCATAATAATCGAAAAAAAAAATCTTTTAGTCCACGGATTATATTTCCATGATACCAAAGAAAAACGTCTTTCAACAAAAATATAAAATAATAAAATGTATAGGTACCTACCTACCTCTTTAAAAACATTAAATAATAAAAATGTATTCCTATTAAACATTTTTTTTTTGTAGGTAGGTACTTAATCCTAAAACAATACATTAAACCAAGTTCCTATTTAATATTTAATATATTACATATATTTTTTTATCAGCAATAATTTTGAAAATACCTACCTAATAAAGATTTTTTAAATTCAAGAATTACTAAAACCTTTGTTTTGAACTAATATGTTTTTATTGATGTTTAAAACGTTCTTAAAAAATCAATATATTTTTTGGGTGGTTTTTTAAGGTGTTTTGAACATATAGGTAATATAACCCTGTGATAGACCAATTGAATGCCATTCGGTGTACGTTATGCTGTAAAAGGATACAAGGTGTCCAAGATATCGGTGCAGACGAAGACGCCTGTTGAGCACCAGCATGAATGTATCACAGAGAATGCCTCCCCTCGGACGGCGGAGAACACGGCGAGACGATGGACGGGTATCCGGCGCTGCTGCGGATGATTTGCGAAAGGATGGCTGCATGCGGGTTGACGACAAAGTCCAAGATACCGGTTTGGACGGAGACGCCGCCGTTGTCGAGAGTGCCGATGATAAGTACGGGGGCGTGTGCCGCAATGATAAGTACGGGGGTGGGGACGACAACGGAAATATCGGTGCGGGCGGTGACGGTGGTACCGGTGAGGACGGCGGGGGTACCGATGAGTACGGAAATGGCGATAATGACAAATACGCTGCTGCAGACGACGCCGGAGGTACCTACCTACCGCGAACACCATTACCGAGCGTACACCTGCGGTCAAATCGATACTGGCCTCGATAAAGTCGAAGATACTGGCGATGGCGGGGTTATTGAAAATGTCCGAGGAGACGTCGGCGGACGTTCCGGTGACGACGACGAGACCGAATACGACGCACGTGCAAAACACGGTGGAAATGTCGAAGAATGTCATCAAACACGTCATACGTACCTACCACAAATGGAGATCGGTAACGTTTTGAAAAATATCGCGTCGTTTACGCGTACGATTATCGACTTAATTTCCTTTTTTTATTATCCCGTTTTTTTTTTTAGTTTTCGGTTTTGTATCGTTCTTTCACTTCAATGTTCAACCGATTAAATCGTTTGGATTTTTATATACCTCATAACTGCATATTTTAATTAGTATATAAACAATACGGTATAATATTATTATAACAATGCAATATTGTATCTGCCAAATGAATTACTTTTTATATTTTTGTGACTTACCAATTTATATATTATATCTACCTATAGGGGTAGGTACTTTGTTATTTATTTTATATAATATACATATAGTTTTTTGAAGGTTTTAATTTAAATTATATTAAATTTAAATTAGATAATAGGTATTATAAAACAATTTTTTTTTTTTTTTGTAATAAATAGTTTGAGTGCAATTTCGTTTTGGTTATGTATTAGGACTTGTGAAAAATGCATAGGTATAGTTTATGCATTTTTGTTATATTTATAATATAGGCTATACGGCGATATAATGTGTGACACTCAAATGGTAACACGAGTTATATTAGCCGGACGACTTTAGATCGAAACGGGAATTTTTCAGAATGATAGGAGGACACCAACATACATTCTGGGCCTCTTTTCAAAATGTTAATCCTTTTCATATGCGCATGTGCAATTAAACTTGATTTTTTCCTTTGAAATCCCTATTCCTGACACCAGATTTCAATAGGTAAATTTTTTTGTAGTAATTTCTTATTTGTTAATCTTTTTTTTTAAATTTTAAATTTACCGAGTTGCAGCTCTTTCAAATTTTAAGATAAACAATATTTTTACATTTCAAAAATATCGTTTATTTTTAAATTTCAAGAATGTGTAACTTGCAAAAAATATTTTCTATCTAAATCTATTATCGAAAATTGATCAAATTACAAATGTATCTTGAATTAAAAAAATGAAACATTCTTTTACCAGTAAACATTTTTTGTAGGACAAAACTTATGTCGATCTATTTTTGACAACAAATTTCGATTGAAATTTTTATTTCAGGTAGTTTTGTCATATAAAGTTTATTTTGAACCCTATATTGACCGAGTTAGATGTTTCAAATTTTTATATAATCGTTATTTTTAAATTTCAAACGGCTGTATATCGATCAATTTTGAATTTCAAACAGAGGTTGACAAAAGAAGAATTACTACAAAAAAGTTAAATTATCAAAATATGGTGTTAGAAAATATAAGGGTTGCTATTTACAAAAATCAAGTTTAATTTCGCATGCGTAAACAGAATAGGTTGATATTTTTAAAATAGGCCCAAAATGTATGTTGGTACCCCCTTAATATAATTAGATTGTAAATAGATACGTACAGTCACGTAGAGTATATTCTATATTTATGTTATGTACTTATATAAGTACCTACTACCTATATAGGTAATATATGACACATGCGAGTGTACGAAAATTTAAAATGTTTTTTTTTTGATAAAATTGATAAAGTGCTCAGAGCGATGCCAATTAAACTTGTTTATGCATTCAAAAATTTCAAAAAAATTTTAAAATCGAACCACTGGTGGTGTTTAAATTTTTGTCAGGCGTATAGCTATTTCACGTTTATAAATACGTTCTACTGACAACCTAAAGGTAAATAATATTATTATTAACTTTTTTAGTCATATAAAGTACATTTTTGTAAAATATATTTATTTAAATTAAATTAATTTGTTAGAAAAGATTACTGTGGACAAAATTCATCGTGATGATGAATTCTGGAATAATAAAATGGAGATATTATTAGAAATTTTACTTGGATAATTTATTACCAGGAATAATTAATCCAAAATGTTCTCTCGCACACAGACAAGCCACGCCTGCAGGTGACGGAAAAGTTGCCTATGTATAATTCCTTAGAGATGACGTGTTTGTGTCAGGGCTTATGGCTTGGAAAATGTAACGATTTTAAAAGTCCGTTCCCGAAGTAGAGTTTATTTAGATGAAAACATTGACTAAAGGATGGTCATGAAAATAAAAAAAGATGATTTCACTATCATCGGTGAAGCCAGATAATAATAGGTATATAATGGTGATTTAATCATAAAATATATAATTCATAACATTAATATTTGTTGTATGTGTATTGTGTATAAAATAGAGAGTAAAAAATAAATACAAAAATTAAAATCACGGATGGAGTAGGGTATTTTGGTTATACCTAGTAAATTAAATTATTTTATATATTATATATATATAATATTAAAAAAAAAAAAAAAAAAAAAAAAGATATAAGAACTTTATTTTATATTTCACCAAATTATCATTTTGTACTATTTTAAATATTCATTGCGACCATAAAAATAGTAAACAAAGTTATCCGTGTTCCACGTTGTTTTTTTTTTTAAACATTAAATCTTAAAAAAGTCCTTAAATTTGTAAGAATCATTTTTCGAGGGTTTTTTTACAGATGCCATATTATTAGATAAATTTGTACTACCGAAAAAAGGACGACGGTAGAACACAGATAATTTTGTTTACTATTTCACATAAAAATTTCATTTTTTATTTATCATTCCATCCCGAGAAAACAATATTTCTTCTAAAACGGTTTTGATGACAAATATGGTGATTAAGCAAAAAAAAACTAGTACAGACATATATTATTAATATTTACATTTATTAATGTGTGTAATTATTATTGTGTAAATTATATTTAAAATATTATATTTTATAATTAAATTTTGCATATCGTATCTAAATCATAGGTTACCTAGTTTAATTCTCATTAAAAACATGGGCTCTAATAAAATATTTAATAAACTAATGGCATACCTAATAATCCTACATATTATAATAAACCACAGGCAATGTGATAAATTCAAGTGTGTGAATGGGATGTTGTTACTGCGATCCTTCTAATTTGATTTGTGGAGAACTCCGGAAATATTGGCTAACAAACGACTGGATTTTACGCGCATAGAAGTACCTACACACGATTGGCTCAAGCGGGATTTTAAATCTCCAATTTGGAAGGGAGGTAGTGGAATGGACTCTTTTGACATTGGTCTGTCAAATACATAACATTTTCATATTTTATACTTTTTCAACTTTTTATCATTTAAATAATAAGTAATAAGATATAAAGAAAAATATAATGTGTAGATGTAATAAATTAGTATATTTATGTATAATTAATGTTAATTATGCATTTAGTACATAACTACTTTTCCAACTATATTCCTGCAAGCATCGATAAAACTAATTACTACTATAATATTCTTAAAAAATAAACAAAATATTATCCGAGTGTTATAATTCATAAACATTTTACATAATATCATTGATATATAAACACTATTTATTACAATTTGTAATCAATGATAATATGTACAAAAAGTAATATCTAAAATAACAAATAAAATTATCATAGTTACTTATTTTTATGTTGAATATATCTAAAATAGGCTAATAAAATATGAGTAAAACTGATTGTCCTCGGATATTAATGCAGCCGGTGATTACTACGGTAATGCAGGTTACCTTAAATACTGTATAATTCATGGTCGTTGTATATGTACTTCGCGCTTGAATTATAATTTATAATGTCAGTATGTTTCCGTTCTCCGATGTCATAAGTGCTTTATAATAATATCTTGACCGGCTTATCATTTTTATGTATACATTTTATTTTGATGTAAATAAAATATAATTTTATGATTATCATGCAAATGACACAATATTATATTTGCACTTTTTTTTGTTATATTTATATACAATTGTAAAAACAGTGTATATATAACCACAGGAAAAGTTTAAATTGAGAAAAGTATACCTACACAATAAATGCATTAATGAACTGTGAAATTGGCTTATCGTAAGTTTATATTTACGATATTATATTACATTATTAGACGTAAGAAAATATACTTATACCTATTCTATATACCTAATTACCTACTTATATTAGAAACCGGTAAATTTGAGGTGATTTTGAATTTACATTGCGGAATAGCTGTTTGCTTTATTTTAAAATTTCAAAACAAAATATTTTCGTATTTTTTTAAAAAAAATATATCAATTGTATTTTAATTACTTACATATTTTTTCATTATACCTAATCCTTATTAAATATATTATAAATCCTATTAAAATTAATATAAAATAACTTGGAAACATTATTTTTCATTTTTCAGATTTATAAACATATAAGTTTAGATATGTTGTACAAAGTTGTACGTTTTTCACACTTTTTAATTTTTTTCTCAATGTTATCCATACTAATTATATATATATATATATTTATTATATATCTATATTTTACCGCTCTTAGGCCGATCACGTCTGCATGCGATGCATTAGAATTTTTCATTTTTATCTACTTACAAAAATGTTTAAAACACGAAATAAAAAAACAAATTCTAGCTAACAGCATTATCTAGCGACTGACGGAGCAATTTTTTGAGATACGCATTTTCACACGTTTTATGAGCTGTTAAAATATAATTTTTTTTAACAGCTTATAAAACTCGTTAAAATACATATATCAAAACTCGATTCTTTTAGTCGCCATGTATATTCGTTCTTTGTAATTTATTTTTTATTTCATCTTTCTATAATATTCTCAAATTGATAAAAATGAAAAAATGCTTAACCATGTTTTTTTAAACAAATATCGCGATTACACGACAATTAAAAATGATACTGACACAGGTCTATTTTTAAATTACTTTTAAAATATATTTAAATATTTTTAATTTGTTTGATTTTAATTTTTCTTAAAATTTAGCCGAAATTGCCTACACAAAACCCTTTAAAAATCGGGTGTGTGACGCAGTCCTCTTAATGTAAACGCACCTTTTAATCGCCGTGTGTGCGACAGTTTGTTCACCTGTCAGTAGAAAGTAGTTAATAAAGTTACGATTTTTGATTTGGTTACTAGGGAGATGGATATTATTCGTTATTTTTTATATTAGATTGAAGCGAGGAAAATAATAATGGTTTTATAATAATATCTGTACCTAGACATTTTATAAGAAGGAGTGCTCCAATCATTATATGCAGCACAACTTTCCAGTAGAAAATATCATCTAGTTGGTACTTTAGAGAGGTTATTTTTCGATTTTTAAATTTTTTTGATCAACGTGTTAGAAAAAACAATCAAAAAATGAAGGAAAACTGTAAATGCACGATTTTGTTAAAAATCGAATAAGGGTTTTTCGTTGTAATTCCGTAAATAATAATCATCGTCTTGAAATTTTCACATAAAATTATTTATATTATATAATATAAATATATAATATTTGAAAAAAATATTAACGTAAACAATAAAAACATTTTCCCCCGAATTTGGCCTATTTATAGCAATTTTAAATATTGAAGTTCTATTATCATGAAAGAGTTAATTTTAGGTTTAAACTTTAAAGACTTGAAAATTGTACACAATGTTGAAAATGCGTCATTCTAGCAGTCTAGTTATATTTAAAAAATCTTGAAAATCCGTAGAAAATTTGTTTTTTATTACCCATTTCAATTTTTCGAAAATATGTATTATATATTTCGATATGAAATGTGTTCGAATATCGGTGGAAAAATTGGCCTATAGAACTGAAACATTATAATATAGTATATCTATAATTGAATACAAATGTTATATTTTTCAATTTTTTTTTTGCTGGTTATCACATTTGTTTCGTAACTATTATAAAATAATAATATAAACATTGTTTGGAAAAATACCTATAGTACGCATGTTTTAGTTGACCTAGTCTCATATTCGTACGCTATATAGGAATTATACCTATATAGTTAAAATAGCTTATTAAGAAATAAGAATTATATTGCAAACAGTTCTTTTTAGAGTTCTATACCAATGTACAAAAATATAAAATTCCAATGTGTAAATTATATCAATATATTATAATATTATATTTTCTAAAAATTAGATTTCTAAAATTTCAATTTTTAATTTTTCTTAGTATGTATTATTATGTAAGTATAATATGGATATTTATCTAGATAGCAGATATAGGGAAGTTAATGAAAAAAATCTTGATAACTATGTTATCTAAATTACTTAAATTAGGTAAGTTAAATTCACCCAAAAGCCCGAACTTAAAAGTTAATTGTTAACAATAAATCATTTAAACTCAATAAGTTGAAATAGAAAAAATATTATCTTGAAAAAGTTAATTTTTAGGTATAGGTAAAGAAAAGCAAGTAATAATAGTAAATAGTAGTAAATAATAATAATATTTATATAATTTTTGTGATTTGCCGGGCTTATAAAAAATTATAATATAACAATCATAAGTGCTCAAGTTTATTTTAAAGTTTAGAATATATTTCGTTTTTTCGTTTTGTTTCAAGCTAGAATGAAACAACACGTTTCATTTTAGCATCGAAACGTTTTGAATAATGTTTTGTATGTATTTAGTTTCTTAACAAAAATAATATTAATTGAATCTATCAACCTTAAAAATGTAAGTCCGCTAGTTAAAAAAATACCAATGCGTTATTCTAACTTATAATTTATTTTCATTAAAAAAATAATGTTAAAGAATGGTTTGATATATAGTTAAAACGCCTAGATTGTAGTTTTTTCTATAAAATGTATACTAGAAATTCATTAGGAAAAATTTGATTAGAATTGCAAAAGGAAATTTTTTAGTGGTTGTAGAAGAGTTAAATTTTTAGTCACAGGCGTAACTTCGGACTTTCGGAGGGGGGGGGGAAAGCAATTTTTTTCCTTAACTCTTCTCCAAAACATATTCTGATTATGCACAACATAAAAATGTAGTTTAGTTTTGTACTATCTCTATAATCATAATTAGAGAGCTGTAATGATACCTACTAATAATAATTTAGAAAAAATTAAAAATTAATATGCACTAATAAAACCTTAAAATATTCTTCTTGTATTCCTATAAAAACAAAATATTCTCTATAAAAAGCTATATGGGGGATAATTGGGTAAAATTTTCCCCAAAAATTAAGGAATTGCTTTTAAAAAATGTAAAATAATAAGTAATAAAAACAAACGTCGTCAAGATACAAATGGTGGAAGTTGATTAATAGTTCCTTCATTGATTATTATTATTTTAAATTTGAAAACAAAAAATAGTCATTGTATTAAAAAGACAATTCTGAGCGAAGCTCAGTATATATTAGCATAATAAAAAAAATTAATGAATTAATTATGTTAATTATGACAATTTTATTATGTTATTTCCCCTACATTTATAAAATATTTCCGTTAAAAGTAGTTTTTCCTTACGCTCAAATAATTATTACTGGAAAAATCGAAAAATAATCTCTTCGAAGTACCGTAACTAGAATCAAAAACTTTTTTATTTCAAAACACCTTAACATGACTCTTTCAACCCAAAAAAATGTTTACAGGCATAAAAAAAAAAACACATCTTAAAATCAAAAGCTTCCTTGCTTCGCCCAGAAATCGTATTTTTGAATTATGGCATACTAAAACTTTTTTATTAGTGCACCAAAGTTTTAGATCAACTTTTTAGAGTGGGTATCTATCACACTAATCCAAATTTTTGGTTAATAAATCAATGTTATCATTAAATATTTCAATAATGATTAAAAATATATAATATAATTACGTTCAAAATTAAATTGTGTTTGTATTTTATTGCTTATATTATATAGTTATTGATTTTTGTATTTTATTAACATAAAATATGATTTGAAAAATGGCCGATCTTGTATTTATAAAACACTTACAAGCTATTAATAATTTAAAATTTATTGAACAATAGCATAATGAAAGACGATTTCATACGGCAGAAGATCCATTTGTTGGTTTATTAAACTCAAAATATTCGATTTATTAGTCGCACAATTAATCATTTTCATTTTGAATAATAATTATTTTGCAGTCTTAAAATAAGACTTATAGATAAATATGGAATTCTAGGTATATATTTGGTATAGTATAGGTTGCTCTCGTGTAGCAATTGTTCCCCTTAAATCTAAAGATCCATATCCGGTAGGTACATATAGGTACATTATGTCAGTCGGAACAACTACCGTTCACTTAACGTACAACTGGTAATTTTATTTCTATAGTCTTAGGTATATAATAAAGTATAAACACAATAGGTATCTACATGTATCATACATAATATACATAAAATACTAATACATATTAGGTATTACATATTCATACCGATTTCAGGTTTTTTTTTTAATATACAACATTACAATTGTCGTGTCAATAATTTTTAATTAATATGCTTTATCAAAATCTACATAGACATATTATTGAATTAAAATTATAACAATAAAGTATAAACTAATACAATTATAATTTGTTGTTTTAATTTGATTAGAATTATGTTTTTGTTATCATCGAAAAATATATATTGATAAATGTAAAATAATGTTGTATTTTATACAGCTAATATAATTTTTAGATATTATGCTAATAAACACTATATTAAAAACAAAAGATTAGACGGTATCCGACTAGTGTAAAAAGTATTAGGTCTAAAAATAATAATATTCAAAAATACGATTTTCAGTTAGTGCACTAAAATATTCGTCAATGATTAGTGTGGTACTCAAAAATAGACCCCCGGAGTCTAAAAGGTCGTTTGCGTACATTTTCCCAAATATCAAGAAACATGCCATAAATAACAAAATATTTTCTAACCTCTAAAATATGCTCCAACATGCAAAATGAATTTTTTTCTATGAATTCTGTGATCGATAAATCGTCCACATTTTTTACCCTCGTCGAACTGCATTTAACAGTCAGTTAAAATATTACGTAAAAACCTAAAAATCTGCTCTCTAATCACAATATATGTTATATAATCTATAAAATGTGTAATATCTGGAAATTCTATACAAACATCAAATATGTGTATAAAAAACTTTTAAATTAGGAGGTAGGTATACAAAACGAGCAATTTATAAAGACTGCAAATGTGTTATAAAAATAAATGTCATTTTTAACTTAGGTATAATAATTACAAAATATATTAGTAAATTATGGATTCTTAGTATGTAGAGTAGCTTGTTCCATGATCACCAAGAGATTTTCTTTTGCATTTTTAATATACAATTTTTTATTTTGACGACTTCCTAATATAAGCTCTTTAGAAAAAATGACGAGCCTTCAGCTTGGCTTTCTGACGACATCAAATCATTTTTAACGATTATTTATTTTTAATTGAAATAGGTTATTGCTTATTGGTCAGGACAACGCATTGTTTTTTTATCGGGCAAATATTCGTTTTTAAGATGTATTTTGGAAAATATCACTTTTTACATTTTAATTAGACTTAATGATTAGTAATATTTTAACAGATCATATACTTAATCAGCGATTACTGTCTTGTCGAAACTATTTTAGAATATATACATTTAATGGACATAATGTATTAATATATACCTACCTATATGTCTATATATATATTTTATGGTCATTAACGTGTAGTATAATATATTATATTAGTTTCTCATTGCAATTATAATATTATAAGTTATAATTTTACTATTTTTGTGAACTATAATTTCATACTACAAGAATGACGCGAATAAAACGTAATAAGTATTAACATTCTATGTCGTAGGTATTAATGGGGGTAACTGGTAATGTTAGTAAAATTCAAATACATTCAGACTAACCTACGACCACAACAGGTAATTTGATTGAGCTGAAACTTGGCATATTTATTCAAACAATTATTTAGGCAATTTTATAGTTTTATCAAAATTTGTCAATGTTTTAATTGACATGGGATCAAAATCCATTAAAAAAAAAATATATATATTTTTACGTTATTTTCTTTGTTACACTAAATAAATCCAAAATCTTAAATTATATTGAAGTCGGTTCAGTACTTTACTCTAAAAATAGACTGGCCCAAAAGGCAAAAACTCATTTAAATATTTTAAATGTTTACTCACCTACAGCTACATTTATTTGCATACAATTCGATTACTATTATAATAAATAAACTATAAAAGTGCATAGTCACATGTATACTTAAAGAACCGTTTGAACATGAACCGAATTTTGGGTATTTGATTTCGTTCAAAATGGAAATAAAACTATATTTTACTCCTTAGTTTGTTTCATAATTCGAATTTGAAATTAATTTAAAACATTTTTAATATAATTAATTATTATTAATCCTTCCGAAGGTACTTAAAATAATATTTTAAACATATTTAAAAAAGTTATATTCATTATTATTTAATTGTTATTATTTCTGTATAAGATTTTCATGTGAATTTTATTAAAATTTTGTTGATTGAATTAGATATAATTTAAATTAAACACATTTCCTAAAATTTAAATTTCACCTGTAATAATGTATTGTAAATATTTTTTTTGGTCTTGTGGGGGGGAGGGGGCACAGTATATTATATTAATTACAGTACGATAGATTAGTCGCCACTACGCAATGATCAGATTTTATAGAAATACGATTTTTAAATAATTTTATAAAAATAATAATCCACAAAGTTAAACAAAATGGAGGAAAACGGGATGAATTGCTTGAAACAGGACAAAAAGCGTCTCGTTTGATTTTTATCGAGAGTAGAAATGGGACACAAAGGCGATAAAATTAACGATCCTGTTAAAAATGGGACGCATGGTTACCCTAGATTAATAATATAATTGGTGAATATACTGTTTAATATACATATCCATATTAGTTCTCTTTATTTATTTATTTCATCATCAACAGGCAAATTGCCTTCAAATTATAATAAAGCTTTATATATAACAATGATAAACAACCATTAAAAACTAACATATTTAAAACTGCCATAAAAAAAAATAAAAATAAAAATAAAATAAAATAAAACTTCAAAATAAAAATTCAAATTACATATAATAGTATAATTATATAATTGGTATATTCAAATTTAATTTTGTTTAAGAAATTCGGTTAAAATCTAAATTATATTCATTTTCTGCAAACATTAGAAGGTTGACTGGGGACATAGACTTATTATTTTTTTTTTTTGAGGAAATATGTAAAAAGACGATTGCTCCTAGTACGGGATTCTTTAATTGTAAATTGAATTAACGCTAATATATTCGGAAAATCAGTTGAGCCAAAAATGATTTTTTTTTTTAGTAGTAAAAAGAATAACTAGGTTCTTTTCATAATTAATGTTTCTAAATTTAGGAACTCTAAAACCATTACATATGGTCCATGAAGGGGACGATTAGTTTTAAATTTAAAAGCGATATATCTCAAGAAATTATTTTGTATCGTTTCGAGAACTGAACACAGCCCAACTGTACTATTTGACCAGATTAATTCACAGTATTCTAATTTTGATCTGTGGATAGATGATCACCCTGTGGAACCCCAGAAGTGACGTTTAGTGGGTTTCATTCATAATTATGATATTTAACAATTTGGCTTTTGTTACTAAGAAAAGATTCAAACCATAATAATAATAGTGATCCTGGAAATCGAAACTGTTCGCGTTTCTAAATCAATTTCACACGATTAACCCGATCGAATGCTTTTACAAAATCCGTTAAATTATATCTGTTTGTTTTATTATATCGTTTCGGTCTGAAATCTTGTTGGTATTCTGTCAAGTAATGGGAACATACATTTGTTATTTTTGTAGCTATAAGAACGTTTTTGCAAGTAAAGATATTTTTGAGATAGGACGATAATTTTTTATATTTGAAGGGTTAACTGATTTTAAAACTGGAGTAATATACGATAGTTTCCACTTATTGGGAAAAGTGCCTTCTGAGAGTGATAAATTAAATAAATGCGACAAAACATAACGACAGTGGTAAAGAAATGTGGCTCCTACCCCATCGGGACCAATTCCGGAATTATGAGGTAGACTGCTTAGCTCATTAAAAGTGTGTTTAAATTCGTAGGAGAGGTTGTGTAAAATTAGTAATGTTTCGTGGCTATAATATTTTTAGGATTGAGTTTATATCATTATTTATTTCGGATAAACGAGGTACTTACTTTAATCACTTTAAATATTGAAAGATATTTGCAATAATTATTATCGATAATAATTGATATGTAATATAATTCATAATTCAGACCTATTAAAGAAACATTTTTAATTGTGTACAATATTACTAGGTACTCGTATATTATAGCGACTCGGTAGGTATATATCAATACTATGATATTGAGTATATAAGTATACCAATCAACAGAAATGTAGTAAATATTTTTTGTATTCCCGTCCGGGCGTCAGTCGACATTGCGGTTTGCCTTGAAATTACCGTTTAAATGTTACAACTATATATTATAATAAATGTATTATTATTATTATTATTATTATATGTATACTGCAGGTCGTCGTGGTGTGTATAGCATACGTAATACTCGTGACGCGCAGTGTACATTATACAGCGTGTGTATACACGTAATACTAGTGTAAATAGTGTAAACTATAAACATAGGTAATAATATGAATAATTTAATGTGTACAGACAAAATGACAACGATGGTTTGCATTGAACTTGAGAATAGCGCGTGCAAGTGGATCGACTAATATAGGTAATAATGATAATAATGTTATACGTTCAATGTTCAATAATATATTAGGTATATAATATATATTATATTACATTATATTGTTGATCGATGGCCTGTACTAGGTGCTCGGTTAGCGCTATCAGTGAATTATATCGAGGAAATAATAGTGAAATCGATAAAAAAAAAAAATCACTTATGCAATTCGATTTCATCGGTATACATTTATTCTTCTGCGATTACCCGCGTTTGTTATTATAATACCCGTAATAGTATTATTATAAATTGTTAAATATTCACGCACAATTTTTGGCAACGAAATCGAAAAGTGTATTATAGGTATAACGGGCCATATTATTATCATAATAAGTATTTCATCGATTCGGTAAATTTTCTCGACTGCGGGTCCCCTATACTTCGTTCTGATGTTTGAGCCCCATATAGGCAAAATAAGGCGAGTCGGTTTTGTACACACTCGTATACAGATTACACTAATTACATCATGTTAATATGGCACGAACGTCACCCAGATCAAATTAGGTGTCGTGTATACGGACGACGCGACCTGCGACACGATTTTGTGTCGGCCAGACGGTCAATCATTGTTTAATATCTACACTTCCCCTTAAACAATACACCCTAACAGGTTTTATATATCTAGATGTCTAATCCCTAACATTTCCCTGAGTCCCTGAAATCTTGTCCGAGGTATTTGGTCAAGATGTCAGCTAACTGCTCCTTGGTGGTCACATACTCCAGTGAAAACATCCCCAAATTTTGCCAATTTTCACCTTTGTGAACACCATGCTACGATTCTATTTGTCATCATGAAAATGAATCCTGATGTTGATAATCTTGTTGTTGTGTCACCGGCATAGTCTGCATCACTGTACACACACAATTTGAGTTTCACACCATAGAATCATAAATTAAACCATAGTTAAATGTTCCTTTTCAAAATACGTTTCACCGCATTCAGGGGCGGACCCAGGGGGGTGGGGTTTGGGAGGTCAGCTGACCCACAGTTTTTTTCTCAGTAAAATGTGGCCTCTCAAAATGACAAACTACATAACATATTTTTTATTTGAAAAAAAAATTTACAATACTACAATAATCAATAATAAAATAATAATTTGTAAAATGTACACAGGCTCAAGAACGTTTCCATAAAAATATAATTGTAAATTTATAAGCATATATAGACGTGAAGGCTGATGAATAGCGCGTAGTATAAATAGCGCGTACGAAATCATGCGGCCGGCGCGTATCAGCTTAAATAATGTACCTAAATCGAAAAACACGCGTATAAAGCCGGGTTCACACTACACCGTGTCGTGTGATTGTTGTTTTTGTGGCGCTATAATTTCCGTATACCAAAGTAGAACATCGTTCATTCTGCTTTCATAATTAAAGTCAAATTTTCAAATTAAAATGAATCCACAAGTTAAACGGAAGTTGTATGAATATAATATAAACGAGTACAACAAGTGTAATTACCGGAGACAAATATGTATAGCGTC
>JAIPRL010004096.1:0-41043 GCA_025469235.1 Pemphigus obesinymphae | reverse complement strand
TCGAACATCTTATGGTTATAACCACCCTCTGCACAGAATGCTTCGCCTCCTCAACTCTAATTAGTCTATGTCACTTTCCAATAATTATGCCTCAACTACATGTATATTACTACTATTATTCATATTTATAGTTTTTAAGCACTTTTCACTGTTTTATATTTCATCTTCTATATTTAATTGTTTAAGTTAATTCTATTGTTATCTAAATAAATGTCTGTTTGGCGTAAATTGTATAAATAAAAAAAAATAATAAAATAAAATAAATCAATGTTAAAAATTATTTGGTATATATTAATTATCATTTTATATTATCTAGTAAAAGTGGCAAGTTATCTAAGATAGAAAAATTATTCCATATAATAATAAGTAGAGAATTTTAATAATTTATTTCGTATTTTATATTCAAACTATGTTGTTATACACATAGGCGGATATCGGGAGGGGGACTTAGGGGGGCTTAACAAAATAAAAAATTATGTGTTTCAATATTTGATATTTATAATTTTTATTTTATTTTGTTGAGATACGAGAATGGTTTGGAATATTCATAGCCTATCGTTGTTGGGAAAACCATATTTGGTAGGTATATATTGATAATCGCGAATATTCTAGAACTTGTTTGCGATACCTGTAAAGTTATAAATACGCAAGCTGCAGACCGCCACAGTATTAGTGTCGATTACGTTTTTGAAGGGTATACGGTGATCGCCTTTATTTTTATTTTTTTTTGTTTTTAATACCTACGCGTGGTTTTCCGTAAGTGACGTGCTAAACAAATAAACAATATAATTTTATATTATTTGTGTGAATTGTGTATTTATCTGAATTAATCAATTAATTTCAAATTTTAAATTGTAATTTGTAATTAATTCAATAATGGCTAAAAGGATGTTTGATGTCTTTAATATTAAAAAACAAAAATTAGTTGTTACTAATTCCTCATCAACAAAAAAACTAGAATCTGAAAATGATGATTTAAATATTGGTTTAAACATTGATATAGGTAACTACACAAAAAAGTGTTGAAAATATTGTAGATAAAAATGTCATTTCCGACTTGGGAACTTTAATAACAGGCCCTGTGCGATCAATTTTAACAGTAAGTACAAATGTAGGTAAACATTAAACATAGTTTAAGTTATTATATTATATTTAAATTAAATATATTGCAGTCATATCCACTAACTAAATTTGGTACACAAAATTGCACTTTCAATCATAAGCATTACAAAACATATGAATGGCTTGAATATAGTACCTATATCAAAAGATTCAACTTTTTGCTTTGCTTGTAGAAATTTTAGTATTGGAAATAGTGGCAATTTTGAAGGTAGCTTTCTAGTTGGTTTTAGAAATTGGAAAAAAGCAAATGCTTTGTATTTAAGCTTTATTTATAATTTTTTAATTATAATTATTAATATAAGTATATTATAATTTATAGTTGAGTATTTGTAGTGGATCTAAAGGTGGGAATAAAAGTATACTCAATAAATTGAATGCACATGCTAAAAGTAATTTACATCTCACATGTATGGTTAAATGGTCAGCATATCAGAAAATAAAAGAAACTGCTAGTGTTTATTCTCAAATATCTTCTCAGCATTCATTGATGGTTGAAAGTAATAAAAAATATATGAAAATGTTAGTTGATATTGTTTTATTTGTAAGTTGTCAAGGAATTGGTTTAAGGGGTCACGACGAGACAAAATATTCTTTAAATCAAGGTATTAAACTAATAACTAATAACTAATATTACTAATAGTCTTAAATGATCATAAATGTAAAATATCTAACTATGATAATTATTTATAAAAAAATTAATATATTTTTTGGAAACTTTAAATAATTATGTAAATTGTTAGTAAAAAGTATGAGGAATTTGGAGAAAAATTTAATCTTAAAACAAATTACTCAAGTCATATAATTCAAGATAAACTTATAAATATATGTGCAGATGTTGTGAAAGAAATAACTGTGAAAGATATTGAAGATGTTGAGGTGTTTGGAATTATGTGTGATGAAGCAAGGTGAAATAGAACTTATGTTTTATAGACGGACTTCTTAATTTATTTTTATTAAATTAATTTGTAGGTGTTACAAACAAGAACAAATGGCATTATGTGTAAGGTATGTTAAAAATCTAGATATTGTTGAGAGATTTCTCGGTTTTATAGATTGTTCTAAGAATCAAGATGCTGAAAGTTTATATCATTACATATTATGATACATGAAAAAGTGTAAACTTAGTTCTAAGCTACAAATAGTTGCTCAGTCATATGAAGGTGCAAATGTTATGTCTGGGAAATTGAAATTTAACGGACTACAAAATAAAATAAAAAATCAATATCTTTACGCTACTTATACCCACTGTATGGCTCATAAAATGAACCTAATTGTAATTGATATGTGTAAATATGTAAAGGTAATGAATATTTACATATATCTTAGACCTTCATGATTTTATTTATTACTTATATTAATATTAGGAAACAAGGCATGTGTTCAACACTTTAGAATCCCTGTACGTACATTTTTATCATTCGTCAAAAATTCAAAAATTAACTGAGATTCAAACTAAACTAGGAATAAAACATACGACAATGATTAGACTTAGTGACACTAGATGAAATTTGCCATTATCGAAATATAAAGTTTGTTAAAAACAGTTATAAAGCAATTATTAAAGCTTTAGAAGAAGAAATTGAAAAGGATGATGATAGAGGAGTAAATGAAGCAATTGGTATAATACCTATAATAAGTAATAATTAATGATTCAAAGTATTTAAATTCCAATATATTTGTTTTAGGTATATTAACAAGTTTAAAAAGTGGACGATTTATAATTTATTTATTTATCTTACATAAAGTATTAATTAATATTAATATTATTTCTAACAAATTTCAAGAAAAAAATGCAACCTTAAGGGAATTTAAAAATATAATTGAAGGTGTGATGATGACTTTTAAAAATTGTAGAACAACAGAGTATTTTTCTAGGCTTTGGTGTGAAGTAGAAATCTTTGCTCAAGACAATGAAATATCAATACAAACGCCATCTATAGGTAAGACTTAATAAACATATTATATTTATTTATAATTATAATAATTTGAAGTTCATATTTACTTAACTAGGATGCAAAAGAAAAATACAAGAGCCACACAATCTTAAACATTTTGATATCACTGCAACCACAAGTGCTGAACAAGATATTAATGACACCATTGAAACCATTGAAGGTTATTTTAGAAAAAATGCTTTCTTTCCTGTATTTGATGCTATATTGATAAATCTGGAAAAAAGATTTTCTACTGATAGCCTCCAAATGGCTACTTTGAGGAAAGTCTTTTCTTTGTAGATCATTATAAAGTAAGTATCGTTTCGGTTTCTGAAAATTAATTTTTACTTACCTATGCTCTAGTTTTCTAGTTTTATTAAAAGTGAACCTGTAATTTGTATATTTTACAGGATTTGATGAATGTATCTAAAGATGTATTTCAGTCAGAAATAGAAGTGGCAAAGAATTGTATATTGAAGTCTACTGATCAAAATTATATAACTTAAAATGATGTGAAAAATATTTTAACAAAACAGATTTTCCCTAATTTATATAAATTATTTTAAGTTGCTTTAACAATTCCTATAAGTTCCTCCACTTGTGAAATGAGTTTTTCGGCCATGCGTAGAATAAAAAACTTGGCTTCGAACTTATATGCTGCAGGAAAGGTTCAACAACATCTCAATATTATATATTGAAAAAGAAGTTTCTAAATCTATTAATACTGAAACAATTGTTAATATATTTGCACAAAGAAATAGATATATACAATTAAAATAAAAATAATTTAGTAGCTATTTAATATTTTATTTTTTTATGATCTTATTACCTGTATATATATTTGGTGCCTCAGCTAGAATCAAGTAGGAGTAGCCACTACAGTTAGTAGGTTGAAGCGTCGGAAGCAACTAAAATTATTTGTTTCCGCTAATGAATAAGACAAAAATGTTAAGCTCCCCCACAGATGAAACAAAATATCCGCCCACGGTTATACAGCTGGTTCTATGAACTGCTCATGGATTAAAAAATAAATACTATAGGTACATATTTTGAAACATAAAAATAAATTAAAAATTATTGAACATTACTATAGAATCATTTTATTCAATTTGAGTACTTTAATATATACAACTGGTAGATAAAATATTGATATAAATACTTACCAATAATAAATTACTTTTTCCAGATAATTTTACCTAAACGGTAAAATGTACCAAACTTGTAAAACCATTTATACTAAATTACAATCAATAACAATGAATTTGTTTAGAAGTTGAAAAATATTCATAATAAATATAGTAAACGAATGGTACAGCGATATAATATTTTCGTATAAATTTGTGCAAATTATGTGGGTACTAGGTATATATAAATTGCATATGTGCAAATGAGTATGCATAATGTATAATAATAGATAATTAAATCTTAAAGGCCTTTTTATTTTATAATAATCATAGAATACGATATTTTCACCTAAGTTTTGTTCTTCATTATGATTTTTTTTTTTATCATTTATTCTATGTATATAGTTTTTTTTCGTACAGTTTATATATATGAAAAATATTATATATATATATATATATATGTTTTATAATAATATTAATGTTATATATGTTTGTTTTTTTTAGTCTGTATAAAAAAATTCTATCAGAAGGAATACTCCGATATTTTAAAGCCTACTTGGTTTATGGTAGTAAATTTTGTCTAGTTGGTACTTTAAAGAGTTTATTATTGGATTTTTGATTTTTTTCAATAAACGCGTAAGAAAAAAAAACTATCAAAAATTAGCATAAAAATCGGAAAACACGATTGTTGTAATATTCTTTGTATCTCCGAAAATATTGATACTTTATGGTCATGAAATTTTCAACACAAACCTATATACTTAAAATATTAATAAAAAAAAAATTTTCGAATATTTTTACCGGATTTTAGGTTATTTTTAGCAATATGAAAATGTGATAATTTTAATTCAAAATAGGTTTAATTTTAGTTTTTAAGACCTAAAAACTTTATACAGTGTCGAAAATATGACATAGCCACATTAATTCAAAATAAAAATATCTACTGAGAGCTGACTTTTTCAACTTTTTTCGTTCATTATATTATATAATATTATCATATATAGATATATATTATTAGTATAATCTACAGTAATTTTCGAGTATATCCACCGAAGCTTCACTCAAAATCATATTTTTTTTAAATAAATGTTTTAAAATGCAATATATCCACCATATATTCTACTCAACGAACGGAGTACTTCCACTCCCTACAGACCTGCATTTTATTCATACACTTGTATAAAGTATAGGTAATAGTTGTGTGGCTTTTCTTTGATTATTTAATTTTTTTGAAATATACATAATTATTTAATATTTTAAATATACAAATATTTTTCAATATAATTATGTTGTCGTAGTAATCCATCGTGGAGATTTTTAAAATAAATTAGTAGTTTGTTTTATCTATCCAATGATCATCTACGTAGGTAATATGATGAAGTTTATTACAATTAAATACCTATAACGGTAATAATGCATGCAAAAAAAAAAAAACGAAAAAAAAACCTGTTAGAATTCTATCTAGACAAAGGATACGTTTACTTATCATTATTCATATCTAAATAAAAATAAAATAGTCTATCATGAACAGATGGGTAATTTCATTTAGGACCAATACACAGCTCCTAAATGTGAATAATTATTTCATATATGTTTATAGGTTATATAACAATAATCAAATTTTTTAAACAATTTTGTTTTTTCGAATTTCGAATAATACTGCCGCATACCTATATTTACCCAAACATGGAACTCAATACCTGAATGCCAATCGGGATTTATATTTACTTTCGGTATATTCCTTTCTTTGTCTTCTGCGAAAGTTATATTCAGTTTTGGAATGATTTATTTAGTATTTGATATATGTATATATATATATATATAGTGATGGGAAACTTTCAACCGCATTACTTTGTCGAACTCATCAAAATTTTACAATCATAAAGTTGTGTTCCCATATTTGATCACTCTTCTCCATAAAAAAAAAAAGATTTATTTGGTCCAGTTCGGACCTTTCCTTTATGAAAACTTAATATATTGTATCGTGTCCATATGAATTTTAAACTTTAAAATAATAATAATTTAACAAAATAGCGACATTTATGTAATCTTTAAACATTAAATATTTACATTATACCCAAATTTGCATTTACAGTGAAATGTACGTATTTATTTTTATACAAAAACACATATATTATATTCCATTATAGATAAAAAAAAATAAAAAAGAATTTTCCTTTATGGAATAAATTATGTTGTACGAGTTATTATTAGAATCTTTTTTGGTACCTATTACATCAGTTGTAAAAAGAAAATTTGATTTGCCTTCGGTAAAAAAGGATAATTTCAAATATATAATGATACATTCATATACCAAGAATTGTATTAAAAATTATAATAAATTCCTTTGTTCACTACCGCGTACTGTATAATATAATAATTCCATGTTTGTATAATAAGTATATTATTATTTTGATAGCTTTAAGCTTCAATAAAACAACAATATGGTATTAAGTTTAAATAAATAAAATAAATCAATAGATATAGTAAATTGGAAATTCGTACTTAGGATATAATGTTATTTTATTATATTATTTATTCGGATATTATCTGAATATGATATACTTATTCTGGAGAAATAAAAAATCATTCAAATAAATTAGATAAATATTCTATATTATATATTATATAGAATACGGCGTTTGAAGATCATATTATGTGTCAAGTTGTTGTTACCATAAAATAAAGAAGGTACATTGACATTTTTAAAATGTTTTATTGAAATAATCCAATAACAATATATTTACCTATAGTCTCTATAGGGTTTCTAACGATTATACTCGAATAATGGTTTCAATAGTTTGTGAAAATATTTATAAATTTCATTAATAATATACGTAAATAAATAGCGTACTTCTACGACCTATACTTAAACCTTCATAATAACAATTGATATTATTTTTCTCGTGTTTACCTAATAACGCATAAAATAATATTTATGTGACAAAAATAAGTATGATTAAAGTATGAATAATTTCATTTACTTTCAATCAAAATCTAAACGTAAAATTATAATGGTTATGCTTTTAACTTATTGAGTTATAAGTAATATACTCAAAGTATTCAAAACAATTAACAAATACTGTAGATTTCGTACAAGGTTTTGGTAAGCAGATCTAGCTGGTTCCTACAAAAACTAATAAATTAATAACTAATGGTTCTGGTTTATATTTTGGTTAGAACAGGTTAATGAATCAAATTTAATAAAATATTAGTTATAAAATTATAGGTTCAATAAGGTTCCGGCTGTTTCTACACTGAAAACCATTTTAGTAATATTAATTAATATACCGATTAAATCAAAGTGTCGTCACTATATAACCAATAAACTTTTTTATTCAATTAAATGTTATTGTTAATTGAAAATAGACAATTTTTGTTTATTTATAATTTTTTCAATATCTTTAAATATATTATGGAATAAAGTTAAATCATATAAAGTAAACGGTTTAACAAAATAACTTTATTATTTGTGTGTAATATTGTATGATGATAAAATAAATTAATGTTTTAAAAATATATCAAATATATCAAAATTGTATAATTTTTTGTATGAATAATATAATTATAATAATAATAGTTGTTATAATAAGGTTGAAAATTTATGATCAATTTTATAAGATAGTATTAACAATATAATAATAATTATTTATCTAATATTACTTAATTGTGATAAAATAGTGTCAATATAAAAATTAATGGTAGATTTTTTAACTTATAAGAAATCCACTTTTTAATTTTTAATCGTATTTTTAAAATCAACATTTTAGGTTTTTAGAGATTTAGAAGATTTGAGCCCTGTAGATTATTAAGGCTCAAGTATTTAATTATACTCGTTTTATAAATACTTTTTATGTTTAAAAACTTAACTGTTTTATTTGAACTGAATTTGGATTCAATAATAAGTACCATTCAGTAATGAACAATATTAATAATTTTCAAAAGTGATAGCTTGTACATATTTTTTTATCAGTTGGCAGTTATTTTTCGTATAAAACATATAAATTCCAAGTTTATTTTAATAATTTATTGAATAGTTCACATGGAAGATTGATAAAGAGACAATCATTTTTAAGTTACAGTCTCTCTAATAGACCAACGTTGTTATAGCATCGGTAATAATAATTGTCAAGACATGAACTTAAGCAAGTGTTTCGTTAATTAAAAACAAATAATTGTACTCTTTTAAAATATATATATATATATATATATTGGGACTCTCATGGTCATGAAAGATAAGAATTTCAGGATTCTCGTTCAAAACTGTTTATTATTTATAATGTTTCTAATTATTTTCCCGACTACTCTGATTTATTTTGAGTATTATCTGGTATAGTCAAAATAGTATAATTCAAAAACTTACTAAAAGTATAAAAATATAAATTCAATTTATATTAGTTGTTACTTTAAGTTAAACGTATATATTGTTTATTTCAAATGTAATAATATGTTATACGTTCATATTAAAATTTTTTTGTTTTTTTGATAATGTTTAATTTTAGTTTATTTATGGGACTATAAATACCTATTAATTTTTTTTGAATTGTATTAATAATGATTTTTTATAAGACCAATGTGAATTTAATTTAAATTTTGGGAAACGTACATGTACAATTAATTTTTATAATGAGCACATTATAATGGTTTTTTAAATGGTCCATTTTTCTACTAGATTGATATTGATAATCAATAGTTAATCAAGTAAAAATATTAGTTTTCATATAAAATTCATTCGGTACTTCAGTTTATGCAATGAAAAATCAGTAGGTACATAAGTAATTACTGGACTATAGTTTGTATTTTTGTAAATAAGTAATTGTGAATTGTAAAAAAAAAAAAAAAAAATAATTATGAATTGTGTGTACAGAATGTACAAATAAAACTGTTTATATTTTAATTGGTATTTAGAATAGTAATATTATTTAATTACTATAGCGTCTGTATTTACGATATGAATTTACCAACAATTATGTATAATATGACCAGAGTAGCATTTAATTGGTGCTGGCGGTCGGTTCAAATAAGTGAGAGCTAAACACAAAGTGCGTACGTCGATTTTAAACTGGAGTAGGTAAATTGGAGGGTTCCTGTGCAAAACGTACTATTGCCAAATAACGATTTTTCAGGAAACGGAATTGAAGTAAAATTTTAATTAGCACGTTTTGAAAAAAAAAAACTATGGAAATAGTACGTTTTGCGAAAAAATAAGACGTTAAGTGTATGATTTATTACAGGAAATTGCACGTTATGTAGATAAATGGTTTTAGCACGAAAATAATATTGCTGAAAACAGTAAGTTTTTTTTAAAACAAAATAGTATATTTCAAATTAATCTTAGGCTCGGAAATATTATGATTAGACAAAAAATGATAGCCTCAATCGTTTTATCGGTTATTTTACCATAATAATTTACAATTCAGAACATAGATATTTAACTCGATTTTGTCAAGAACCCTTCAATTGTCAAAAAAAAAAAAAAATCACAGTCGTATACTACGTAAATTGCGGCCCGGGTATTTTTGAAACGTATGTATGTAAATTGCGTCCCGAGTATTTTTGAAACGTTCCAGATGGCAAAACAGTTTAAAGATGAGCAATGAACCACGAGGTAGATAATATGTTCACTAATATAATATTACTAGCAGCCCGTGTGCATAGGATCGTAACTCATGTGCAGTGTACAGTTTACTGTTATGTATTTTTTTCAAGTTGAATAAAAATTAAACGTTATAAAAAACTAAAGGAATAAAACGTTGAATATAAATTATTGATGGTTTCAAATTTCGTTTTCAAAAATTTCTTAAAAAATTAATTTACGTATAAATAAAAATGTTTAGGCCACAATTTACATATACACAAAATATACCCGGGCTGCAATTTACATATGTATAGAATTTACCGGGGACGTAATATACAAAAAAAAAAAGTAAATAAATAAATAAATAAAAAATTAGATGAAATTTACAGCGACCCATTTGAAAATATATCGGCATTATATGTCGGTAAATTCAACCGTTCAGAGGTTCAAACAATTATCGTGCAAAAATATGTTTGTGTTCCCAGTTGGTTTATTTGACCAAACTGCGAATCGTACAGTTCAAAGGTTCAGCAGTATTCTTTCAAAAATGTAGTATTTTGGTTCCTGGTCAGTTTATCTGACCAAACCGTGCTTATGAACCGTTCTAAGGTTTAATAAATTACTACGAAGGTGTATTTTATTTTAAATCTAATATAATTATAAAAAGTAGAGTAAAATCCTCGTTTTTTTTTTTTTTCTTTTTTTTTAGTCAATAAAGGAGGAGAACGATTTCTTTAACGATTTATTAAATTATATTAAGAGTTAAATACATTTATTTATTAAATAACGTTTTACTATTAAATACTTAAATTGATAACATTATATTTATCGATCTAATAATATTTATATCACTGTGATGAAAATATTATCATTTTGATAATATGATAAATATAAAAAAAAATACTGTCGATGTAACAAATGGTAGATTTTTTTAACTGGTAACAAATACGATTTGTCATTTTGAACAGTATTTTTTTTAGTGTAAACTATAAATAGATTTTCAACTAGGTAATTCATATATTTTTTGCCTGTTGATGAATATAATATTATAATATTTACAACTAATTTGTATTTAAAACTCGAGTCAATATACTTTTAAACTTAATGCACTAAAATTCAAAATATTTGTAGATATATTTAAATTATGAAATACATAAATTAGGAACTCTAATAAATTCTGTAGTTGGTAGGTAGGTATAATAATTGTATAACGCTCTTTTGGTATTAAAGTATCAGACTTGAAGGGTCATGTAAACGCAATTTTAATGTGAGATAGATTTTGGAACTAAATCATCTATTATACAATTTATAGAGAATATTTCAGAGAGAACTTTGACGGAGTTTAAATATTTTTATATATTCTTTTTCGAATGATATTATAGACGATTTTTTTTAATTTTACAAATTACTGAAAAGTTATTCGTAATTCGCATTTCAAAAACACCGATGATGTTGTTTCCTATAAACGTTGTGCTGTATATATTTGTACATCGTATATTAAATGATTTAATTCTGAAATATAAGTTTAATGGGTTTTCGTTAATATCATAAACATATTTTAGAACCTATATTAACATACTGTTTATCCATACGTAGTTAGGAACGCTGATCTGTTTATTAGATCTTAGATTTTTAATAATTTTTAGGCTGTGTTACTAGAATTATTGATAAAATTTATGCCATACTTTCAATTTTTTTATGGTATTAGTTATTATTACCTTGTAAGTCCTAAATTAAAACCATATAAAAAAAAAATAGAAATGCAATATTAATTAGGTAAGTATTGCACCCGGAGACATTTATTAGGGTCCCTTACATTATTAAAATCTAAGTATAAAGTTATCTAAATTGTGTGCATATATTTGAATATAAGAAGATGTTAAAAAAATCCATTTGAAACAAAGTACTTGTTAAATTTTAATAAAATCAAATTTTGTAAAAGACAAATTGGAAATGATTTAATTGAAAATGAATTAATATTTCTATTTTATGCAATAGTTTAACCATACTAATAATAGGTTAACATTATTTTATAATTAAATTTTTAATAAAAACAAAATTATTTTTTATATTTAATAATTTTGGTTCCATCAGAGGACAAACTACTCTACAAGTTTTGTTAATATATATTATTGCCAAGTGTACCACTATAAATTTATTATATAATTCAGGGAAGAAAATAGTATCGTGATCTGATAAATTTGTATTTTATGTCCTATCTAAACACTTTCAAGTTAAATTGATTCATATATCAGAATTATTTTAAAATATATCAGAAATACAATATTGTATTGCTCATTTAAAAAATTTGTTAAGTTACGCCTTTTTCAATGACGCAATGACGTAGGACTACAATAAGGTAATTAATTACTTAATGTTAATATCATAAGTGTATATTATTGTTTTTTTTAAATATGTATTATTATTTTTATTATGTTTCATTATTTAGTTTTTTCACAATGGGTTAGGTAAAATTACTAATAATACGTTAACTTTATTTAATGTTTTTATAATTTATAAAATTTTCAATTTATTTTAATATTTTGCATTTGGATTTATTAAATTAAAGTTCTTAGCGTTTTTCTTGTTTTAAATCTAAGTGTTTCATGTAGCGGCTGATTTATACAGGTATATGAATAAGTTATGGTAATTCAATTTTTACATATTGAAAATTATGATTTATCAAAAATGTTACACATAAGACGAAAATAAAAATTTTAAATGTTTAAAAAGAATTCAACAATTTGTTGAATTAAAGAATAAAAGTGGGATGAACAGGCTTATTGTGAATCACCTTGTATAAAATTGTTTTTCAATAAAATACATAGAAAATGAAATATGGTATACAAATGTAAATTTGGTGAATGGAAAATCGAATAAGATGTACTTTTGAATTCTCAAGTTTTTACGAGAAAGAGTATTAAATTTATAAAATATATGTTTATTAATTTTTAATACATATTGTGTTTTAAATTAGAATTTAATTAAGGTGATTAGAAAAAAGAAAAATAATTATGAATTAGTGACGTGTGACGTAGGTATACTACTTATATATGCTTTAGTTACACGTTACATAATAATAATTGTGTTTATATATTTATTAAATAATTTTTATAAATTTTCACACCTCGGAGAACAATATTAAATATTGTTTCATCACTCAGGCATTGAAAATTTAAGTTTATAAAATACACGTATTATAAATACGATCTTCCTACAACGTTTGTAATGAAATATGAAATTTAATTTTCTTAATAACTGCAAGTTCAATATTATATTGTATGAACAAAATAATATTCACTTTAAATAAAATTAATATTTATATTATACTATACATAATCTCATCATCATAATCATAATTGATTTTTTTTTTTTGAAAATATTAAATTTTGATTAAAAATATTATTGTTATTTATTGAAATGCTTAAAATGTCTATGATTAATCAATATTGAAGAAATATATGAATATAAAATATATATAAATTTGGGATTAATGTGTACGCTATATAGAAAAACATAAAAATTAGAGATAACGAATCACAGATTTTAAAAATTATTATTGTAATATTTCCATTAAGCAAAATAATATTCTAATATTATGCAGTTTTAGGGAAATTTTCGATTTAGAGAAAACACAAGTTTGGTTATAAGTTATAATATAATTTTTAATAGAATTATATTGAAAACAAGGTGGAGTGTTGTAATGACGAGTAATAGGAGGATGGTGGGTTTAAATTAAGAAGATGCAGAAGATAGAGTTAAGTGAAAGTGAAATGAATGGCTAGAATGGCCAACCCTAAATAGTTGGGAGAGAAGGCGTATGAGAAGAAAAAGAAGAAAAAGGAGAAGAAAAAGATGAAGAAGAAGCAGAAAAAGAAGAAGAAGAAAAAGAAGAAGAAGAAAATGAAAATAATTTTTGAACTACTATTTTTCTTAAAATATGTTTAGAATAATATTATACGTTTCGAAAATGTTTTAAGGAATTTCATGTCTAGATGAAATAATGGGATTTTAATCTACAGACAGATACGTATTTTTTATTTGTTAATTTTTATTAAACATAATTTTGTGTATAGTTTTGTTAAATTAATTAATTATATAGGAATTGTTTAATAATAGTAATAATATCAATAGTATTGTAATTTTTAATTAATTTGATTATAATTTCAGTATTAAATGCAAGGAATACAAAATACATTGAAAGAATGAAATGGATATGGGTATAACGAAAATAAGTAAATGACGTTACTAAAAATGTAGAGACAGAAATGAGCGTATTAGGTATAAAGTTTATGCATGGCCTTCGGTTATTATGGTGGGAGGGGAGAGAAATAATAATAATTCGAGGGTACGAAATGCATGTTACGAGAAGAGATAAAAATAAAAAAGCGGTATTGAGACTTTTCAGATCGGGCGAGTGGAGGAAAAAACGAAATTCTAAAAAAGACAAAATGGCCAGAGGCAGTGCAAAAATATATGGAAATGTGTGGAGTGCGAAAATAATATACATATATGTGGAAATGAGTTTAATATAGGGGTTAAGGACTGTAGGTTGGTTGATGCGGCATAAAGAAGAAATGTGTGTGTATACTGTATATATATATATATATATATTATATATATATATATAATGCATTTTTGTATAAAAAAGTGAACAAAAGAAAAAAAAAACTATAGATTAAATTGGATTGACAATAATTTCCCGACCAATACTAAAACGTCTGAAAAAGAAACGGTATTATGGTATAAGAGAAAAAATAACCGAGTTGGATTAAATTGTGCAAAAATTGAATAATGTTTAGATTAGAGCCAAGCATAATATTTTACTTTCGCAAATAAAGTACATTTACGATGAACTGCAATAATAATTATTATAATGATAAAACATAGGTGTATACGAAAGTGAAACGATTGCGCTCAGAGTCAAAATTTTTCAGACACTAAGAGTACTTAATACAGAAGTACACAAGTACTTAATACAGACTATTAAGAAAAATGGGGTATGCAGAAGAAAATTTAATTTTTAACTGTTTTGTTTTGTGCATAAAGAGTAGAACTTATGTTATCTACTCCAGTATCATGGTTTTACAATATCTGTAATCATTACATCTGTTATTATACACTGTTAATGTTTAAAACGTAATGATAATGATTAGAATTTATGTACGGAGTAAACGAAAATACGGAGATATATATATTCTTCACGCCTTATTTTATGATTCGTTACGATTGAAGTCAGAAATGTGCAGTACATTCAGTTATTATTATTTTTACACGGGGAAAATATGAATAAATAAACACGGATAATGACAATGGATAATATCAAGTGGATAATGGATGGAATACGTGCATTTCTAAATCGATACCACGAAAACTAGGCGTAAATATTAAATTTTATTTTTATTTTATTATTATTATTTTTTTTATAATGGATAGGTATAAACACGATTTTTCCACTCGATTGTGTGTCATATACATAAATAATTATATATCGTAAGCAAAACAAACACATTTCTAAATAAAATTTACGACCGTTAAAGACGTCAAGAGTTTCTACATAATAATAATATGAAACTTTACATCTATCCCTATCAGTATTTGATTATATCAGTAATATGATTATATCAGCAAGCTTCCGTAAACGAGGTTAAAACAATAGTTGGGTAAAAAGTTGTTAGAGTTTATGGTGTACATAATAGTACTTTAATATTTACGTGAAATTTTCACTTTAGTGCGTATTATATATGATATTTGTATATAGCGAGAGGGTGATATTGAGGTGTTTGGCGGATAACGATAACGGTTGTAATGTAAAATTTCGAGTAATTATTGTGTGTAAACTCTGTGCCGAGGAAGTAAAATTATTTTATTGTAATTCGCCTCGTCTCGTGCGAATATGCGTACTGTTCCGAATTACCATTTTCAAAAATAAAAAAATTAAATGTTTGGGTTTCTGTACCCAAGTACGCGTTTACAGTAGTTGGTTGTTCGCAGACTTTTGATGTCTATATATACGGATGCTGAAAATACATTCGACGCACAAAAATGTGAGACCAGTTCGTTTTACGAATATATTATCACGATACGTGTTATTATATTACGTACGCCGTCATTAAGAAATTGAAATATTGTAAAACTTTTGGAATCTAAAACGTTTTAAACGTTATTTCTGGTTGCCCTCGTTAACTTGTAAACTTCTCAAATAAGTATATATTACGTTTACGTTTTACTCGGCAAAACGTTTGAAAAAATTTATAATGAATTTTCCATTGAAATATTATATTCGTGTTACAATTTATTATTGTCTTTCGAAAGTTTTTCGCCAAAACGTATATTTATGAAAAGCGTAGTTTTCAAACCGAAACTGTAACTTCGAAGTTTTTTTTAGTAACAATGATTTTGGTGGATGCAAATTTTGAATTTTGGTTCCAGTTTCAGTTATTTTACATTAGTTTCAAACTGGATTTTACCATCATCTTTTAAAATATTTTTCGTTTTTGTTCTACACTGAAAATTGCGACCGACAGGTGATCGCCGGGAGCGATCATTAAAAAAAAAAAGTTCCCTTTCATCTGCCACTCCACTGCCATTTTGTTTTAAAATAATTTAAAACAAAAATTTGCTTGTACTTTAAGACTTATATTAATATGTACGTAAAATAGAATAACCTTTTTATTTTTGACTATTAAAAGCCAATTTTAATTTTACTCAACCGTACTTACATCACTTTAAAATTCTTTAACATAACTAGTTAAAAATTTGATTGGTTTTCCCGTACTTGATTATGTACGTATAAAAGTTGAACAGCTACAATGCGATGTTTGTTTCAAGTTATAAAAAATGTCCCTGCTATTTTTAAAATAATATTGCACGGCTGTATTTAAAACTGTTAATATATATTATAAAATATATATTAACGTAAAAGAAATGTAACTATTTGATAATTCGCAGGTAGTTACAAATAAGTTTTAATGAAATATTAAAATATTGTAACTAATACATTTGGCTCAAATATATTATATAACGTATTGTATATATGAGTCATAGTAGTCATAGTGAACTAATTAAATAATGTCACAATAGTTACGGAGAAATATTTATTTTATGAAGATGCACACTCGGTTTTTAAGGAGGGTATATTTCTAGAAATATAAAAAATAATAATTGAAAAATATTTAAATACAATTTAAAAACTGGTTCCGTATGTCTACCACTTTTTATTTTTGTGTTATCACCATATATATATAAAAATGTACGAAAAAGTTTTAAAATTAATTTTCAAAGTAATTTTAGAGTAAAAACCCCTAAAAATGTTACTGTATTATATAGTTTTTACATTATTAAGCTTTAATAATTTTTTTAAAATAACAAATTGAAAATTCCAATTGAGGTTTACTCTAAATTTTCGTTTTATATCGATTTAATAATAGGTGTTCTAACTCTAAAATCACTTTAAGCACCCGTTTTAACAGTTTTGCGTAAACATGTTTTAATCATTGAAAATCATGAGTGAAGCGTCCTCTTAAGAAGGTATTATTGAATTACACAGTGGGTTGTAACTTTATTTACTTAATTTTATCTTATGTAATTGTTACAATCTCCGACATAGATGATACGAATATACTATAAGTAAAATGTTATCAGTAATATCTCAATAACACGTTATATCAATAGGTTCGATATGACAACATGCCGTTTAAATTTGGACGGCATCATTTTGTTAAATTATTAAATATAATTTTATGAACAATGTACATTGAAAACGTTGCCGATGTGAATTATGTTAAAATATTCATGAAACATTTACACACGAGCGATTTCACAATGGAGGTAAACCGTGTACTAAATCTCGATGTTTTCAATGATAAGTTTCACGAATTTATGTGCTATGAAAATTTTTTAAAATAGCACAACTCGCGTACAAAGAAGTTGAAAAGTTCGAATACGATTAAAACGAAATTTCCATAAACTATAATATAATTTACGTTACGCCGAATTTTCTACCCACGTGGATCGTTTGATTTTACGAAGTTTGTGCGAGTGAATAATATTATTGGATAGTGCATGTATTAAGTGTCAGAAAAAATATAATATTGTTTTTTTTTACATTTTTTGAAAGGAATTTAATATCATATTTTTTCTACTCATTGATAATATTACAAATGCGAGAGAATCAAATAAATCATAATCCATCTCAATACGTATCTAAATATTGTCCTTGTAGCAATCGCATAAATTAGAATTGAACATTAAACGTTCGCTTTCCGAGTGAATAATTTGAACAAACTATTTGATATATATATCTAAAGGGGGTTTGAGTTTAATTTAAATAAATATCATTGTCGTTTCATCACGTTTTTAATTGAGAAATTATATGTAGACAAAGTGTCGTCCAAAGTTTAAAACAAATAAATGTTAAAAATATAGAAACAGTAAACATAAATGAAATATAATATTATTATATACCTAGTGAATGGTTGGAAAATCGAAATATACGGAAGTAAAAGAAACTTTATCGGTTTTCGTTTATTTTCGTGGGCCAATTCATTAACTGTTTTTAAACATCCGCAGTTGTTCGCGACCCTCACGTCCGGATCTGCCGAAGAAGCAATGGAAATGATTGACGAAACAATTAAAATATTGTTTTTCCTCTTTGTCGGCGGCTATATAATATTGTACCTACTATTGACCTTGTGGTTAAAATAGGAAATCGATTATGAACGCAGTATAATATTCTATAAAACATCATTTGTCACCTAAAAAATCGTTAGTAGTTTTTTTACGATCAAATTGTGCATCAACCATGGTAAGTTTAATAGTTTTTTGTACAGAGATTTACGGTAATGTTTACTATTATGTTATACATTTAATAATTTTATATACGTATTTATACCAGGACTTAAAATCTTAATGGCTTTTGTAGTATCAGTTTTGGATTTTTAAAATTTAACATTTAGTTTTTATAACGATATGAACAACAATATATATTTTAGATTTTATTTTTGAATCAAGGACATCTAAGGCGTTATATTTGTTTATAATTTTCCGTCATATTCTGTGATAATATCTTAATACCTTACTATTTAGTGTAATGGCAAGTTTATTATCGTGAAAATGTTTAAGAAAAATTGTGGGTTGTAGTGTTGTCACTTTTTCATATACCGCTCAAATATCTTTAATTTTTTGTATATTTATACCAACCGGAAATTTTTTAAAATACAACTTAAATTATTTACATGCAACGATAAAAACTTAAAATAACAACAAGTAATAAAAATATATACACAAATACTAACTAAAAACTAATGAAAATAAAATAATAATAAATTAATAATAAAATTATGCAGTATGAGGCATCTTAAAAGTAAACTATTGTAAAATGTATCAGAGTTTATATTACGCATACTTCTTATTATACAGTCATTATATATATATATATAATTGGATACAGAATTCAAAAAATCTTATATTTAAACCTGGAATTCTAAGTTAATTTACTCAAGAAGTCTAGGAGTGTTCACATGTATATATATCAAACCGGAAACGACACGAGTGTCAGATTCAACATGTCTAGTCTCTAAAGGACAAAAAACAAGTAAATGAGCAACAGGATCATAATTGAAAGGAGAGTGATGTATTTTTAATAAGTATCCAGAAAAGGTCTAAAAACAGTATTGAACTGGATTGATTTGTTTTTTTTTTTTTATAAATGAGCGTATTTGATGACGAGATAACCATAAAATTTACCACAATATACCTCACCAATATACTATATTATTCAACCAGATACGAAGCAGATTCAAAATTACTGACAGTTCTACGGATGAACTCGAGTTAGTAATAATACATTGATCTGATAATCAAAAACTAATTTATCGTGTGCTCTACTTAATGTCATAATTTTACATTTACTATTATTCAGAGCTAACCAGGTACACCAAGTGATAAAATATTTAAAGCTGTTTGGAGTAATTTACATTATTTAAAGAAGAAACTGACATAAAAAGTATTACATCATCAGCAAACAACAAATATGCATGCCACGGAGAAAGACAAATGGTTAAATACAGTATTAACAAAAATATTAAATTATAGATAAAATAAATGTCTATATTTTGGTACATCGGATGTGACAATAAAGTTGTTTGATCGGAACAAATCAATTTATTGGACTTTATAAAAAAGGTATGCCCAAAACCAAGAAAATAAAAGCTCACCAATATCTAATCTATCGAGAACATAAATTTAAAACGTATGATCTAACGTGTCAAATGTGTTTGAGAAATTAGAGAATATCACATCTACTTGAAAACCTTTAAGTTATTTTAAGCTTATTAAGTAAAAAGTATATGAAAACAGTTGTGGATGTCATAGTCGAACACCCGGAAATTAATCAATGCTGATCACAAGATAAAGGCGAAGTTAAAATACGGTTTATTTAATTTAACACTTATAATTCAAAAAGTTTACTAAAATGTGAAATTCCTGAACATGCAAATATTATTATTCAGTTAAAAGTAGTCACTTATCACGTTGATAATTAAGTTTTAATAAATAATGAAATGTTTTATATGTACTTAGAATTTTTAATACACTGAAAATTCTCAATTATCAAGATATATCAATGATGGTTTCAAATTAAGTTCTTAAACAAATTTATCAAGAATTCCGATGAAGTTTCGGTATCAGAATTTTCAATTAGTTAACCAATTTAATTTTTAATCATGATATATTTTTTTTTTAATATGTAAATATGTAACTTAATTGTATAATTTTAACCGAGTTACTTTTTTTCTTGTTTTTAGTTAATCGATTTAAAACTGACTTTTAACTTTTAGTTTACCTCAGTTCTATTCATTCAAATTTAAACCTAATTAGGTACCTATTTATGAATTTATAATTAATTACCTGTTCAGCATTCAATTTTGAAGTATTTTGCTGACTTATAATGAAAGAAATTAATTGTGGTATTTTGATATATTATTTAAGACAGTAGTTTTAAGAATCACTCGAAATATTTTTTTAATATCAAATATTTGTGTATGCTATTAAATTATATGTATTTTCTTTACAATATAAATAATGTTTTTGAACAGGTTATTACTCTAAAATTGGTGTAACCGAATCAGTGGAATAATTTTAGAGCCAACAACTCGTAGATTTCTAGTGATTAAGTCTAATTTATATACCCGAAGTCACAATATTATACACTCATATTTACATTTAAGTGTATAATGTTGTGACTTCGGGCATACATTACATTAATATTATAAATAGTCATAAATACTCGTTGTATATATTAACTTAGTTTTATTATTGACATAATTGTTTATTATAAATTATAATTAAAATAACGCAATAAATTTGCAATCATAAAATTTCCATGTACAAACTGCTTGATTCTATTGTCGTTATTTTTGTCAAAAAATATATAGATGCGTTAAAATAATAATAATAATAATGAAAAGTTGTTCAATAGGAGATTTAAGGACTTCGCTCATTTAGTAGGAAATTGTTTACAGATATATTGTATTTGGAAGCAACTATAGTTTATTTATTTCGATAAAAACGATTCTGAGTAGAGATTAGTGTGATAATTCTACATTAACATTTTAGTTAAAAGTTTGAATTTTTTATAATGCCAGCATATTATATAATATTATTTCAATATATACTTATTATTCGAATAAATATTCCATTTACGCTTATATGCACTCTATATACACTTTGTTAAAATATAATAAATCAGAAATTACACTGTAGTAGTCAACAAATATGATAAAAATATCAATTGCATAATAATATTAAGCATTTTCAATGCTTTTTTTGCTTTTCTTTTCACGCAAAATATCTGACCCTTCTTTCCATTTCATACTTCTATACTTAATTCTATATTTTATATTTTTCTCGAAGCTACTATCCGTTTGCAGAACAGATTCAAAGAATTTGTACCTCTCAAACTTACTCACTTCAACAACACTTATCATTATTACTTATTTTGGTGTCGTAATTTTATACTCTTTTTCTGAAATAAAATTCTATATATTATTTAATTTTAATCCTACTAATTTTTAATCCTTTACTCTCGACTGTATTTCATCACTCTTTTAAGCTTTCTGAAAATTCTCTCCTACTAGTAGTATACCATCTGAAAACAGCACGAGCACTTACATAAAGTCTTTTCTGAAAATGAAACCCATATTAAAGTGTTTCGTATTCTTAGCGTCATTTATAGTTTTTCGATTTTTGCAGTTTTATAGGTACGCGGTGATTATTTGCTGCATGTTCTTAGCACGTATTGGAGATATTTACGGTCACGATGTGCCGAGCGCAGTGGATCTCGAAAATGCAGCCGTAGACTTGGGATTGGGAAAGGTCGACCCAGACAGTGTGGAGAGTGACGATCACAGAAATAGTCGGTTCGTGGTGTTCGGCGGCGACGATGTGCCCGAGTACGACGACGCTGACGTTCCATACGATTATGACGACATTGACCTCGACGACGACGATGACCACGATGGTCCCGGTAACCATCACGTGTGGTGGTATCACTTCTACCACCATGGTGAACCGCACTTACCGTTTCCCCTGTTCCCGCCCACCTTCGTTCACCCGCATCGCCGAGTGTACCGCAGTTGTAAAGAATGGCCATTCACGTGTACCAACAGTTACGAAGTGTTCCGTTGGCTGCAGTGTTACTACGAGTTCTTGGGCACAACTGGCGTGGCCGGTCCCCCTTACGCGGATGGCAACGGCGGGTTACCCGTGGTCTCCCTTCACGCATGGAAGAAGTGAATACGACCGCTGCAATTACAGGAACCAAAGACCTCGTAATCTTAGTGCCTAAATATATTTATGGGTTTTTCTACTCTACCCACGTCCACATATATCTGAAAGAACATCTTGAGGTTATTTCTCAATTTTTACAGTCACGTGCCATGTATGGCAATATAGTATTATACAACTATACACTTGTGTATATTATAAAATATTGATTTATGTCTTCTTTTAAGCATTTGAATTCTCGTGTCGTTCAAATACTACTCGATGCGTTCATAATATTATATTTATCTCGGTATTTGTAGGTTAGGTAAACCGTAATGTGACAAGCTTATATTTACAATTTGTGTGATATTCGTGTGAGTTTATTGTGAGGCGGGGGTAGAGTTCACACTAAGAACTAAATGAAAAGTATACTCATAGACGATATAATGTAGATAAAAATATTTGAAAAATATATTTTGACTCGCGAAATAAACAGATAAAATATTATGTTATTACATCTATTAATATTACACCCCATGAACATTTTAACATATTTAAGTAATACGATATTTTAATTAAAAAATATGTTTATTTTTTTTTCTTCAAAAATGTGAAAAAACAAATTCATTTTAAATGTCATAACTATTGATGAATATTATTCAAGAGATACGTCGACTAATTATTATAATATAATAATTTTATAGAACTGATTTCAAAGTATTTATTTATTATTGTAAAATAATTACTATTAAATTTATTATATTATTATAATTTTGTTATTAATTTAGTAATTATTTTGTAACACTTTTAGTTTCTTCACACAAAATGCTTATTCGTGTACTTGCCCCTTTAATTGAGGGCATATATAGAGGAGCAAGTACAAGAGTAAGGAGTTTGTGTGGGGACACCGAGGATTTTACGGGCAGAGTAGAAGTGCATTAGGGTTCGGCTTTGAGTAATTTATTTTCCTTAGAAATGGACTAAATAACAAAGTATATAAAGGGTGAGGTATCATGGTGCATGCTATTTAGAGATTATATAGTGTTAGTTAAAAAGAGTCTTGAGGAAGTGAACGATAAACTGGAAGAGTGAAAAGAAGATCTTTAGGGAAAATTATTAAGGATTAGTAGGGATAAAAGAAAATATATGGATAGAAATATAGAATATATATAAGATTTTAGAGAAAAGGGACACAGGTTGAATAAGGAAATGCAAGTTATGAAATTGAGTGGAAATATAGTGGGTGAGATTGAGAGGGGGTTTAAGTATTTTGGATCTATACTACAGTAGAATGGTTATTTTGATGAATATTTGAAATATTGGATTAAGTATGGGTGGATGAAGTGGAGAGAAGCGTCATGAATTTTTTGTGACCGGAGAATATCAATTAGGTTAAAAGGTCAACATTATAAGATACCATCAAAATATTAGGGATGGATAAAAAGATAGCACGCATAATGAGTAATGCAGAGAGAAGAATGTGAAGATAGATGAGTTAATAGTATCTAGTGAGGTATTAGGTCAAAATCAGAAATTAATATATAAGAGGTTGTGTTATAGAAATGGTTCCAAAAGTAGACGAAATGAGGGAGAATAGGTTGAGATGGTTAGAGCATGTTTTAAGGAAAGAAGATATAGATGTAGTAAGAGTAATAAAGGAATATATGTTAATGAGAAGATTAAAGAGAACGGCAAAAAAGAGGTAGGAGATGTAATAAAGATGATATAATATGAGGTAGGAAGGTTTAAGTGAGGATGATGTAAGAGATCGAATTATACTGAAGTTGATTAGAGTGGCGGACTTTAAATATTTGGAAGAGAAGTCGAAAAAGAAGAAGAATTTTGTAATTATTTGCTTATGTTTTCAAATAATGTGTATCAATGACAATTAATTTTAGGTTATTTATTCGTTAAAGTCAAATAGAACTAAACACAATAAGTATTACAATTTATAAGTTATTATAGGTAAATTTTTATTGTTTCACGTTATTTTTACGAAAACCAATAAATATTAATTTTAAAATATATATAGGTAATGGTAGTAGTTTATTTATGTTAATTTGTATAATTTATTCAGTATCACAATATTATAAAACAGCGTATAAGTTAAAAATTATCTATTAGATATTCGCTAGACAATATTTTCTAGGTAATATATTATGTTTAATATACAATTTTATTGAAATAGAATACAAACATTGGAATATTAACATAATTGGAGCTATCATAACAAGTGATTTATGTTTTGTAAATTCATCAAAATGTATTTAAAATTTTTATATTTATATAATAATGTCAAAAAGACACCTATAAAATATTGTTTATGGTAAACATACCACATGTATTCTCTTAAAGTTTTAATATAAGCAAATTTAATTAAAATATTTGATAGGTTATGCTATATTTACATAATTATACATAATAATTAATATAATACTATGAGATTACGGCATATTGATATTGATAAGTAGATATTGATACCTGATAAGTGTGAATAATATAATACAAAATATTAATATAATATAGTAATATTTTAATACAATTAAAGAAATTTTTTTTTGAGATTAAATAAAGTAAGTAAATCTTAATATTTTCGTTTTAATTATGTTTTAATGATCAAAATAATTTAAAGTAAGTGTATATACAGTACATTAAATACCTTAAATGAAATCTTGAATGTAGTTTATAATTAAATGTTTAATTTGAATAAGCCTGGCTTAATTTCACTTTCCTTACAGATTGCATTTACAGAATTTATTGAAAAATTAGAGAACTTACGAATTAGTTAATTGATTCGTTTTCTTTATTTACGTTTTATAACGCACTAAATTCGGTATAAAAAATAAAATCACATATTTATAATAAGTCAATAATTCGTGTCCACTTATTTTAATATTACTCCTATTAAAGTTTGATGGTATCATTTGTATCGTGTAATTTCAAAGGATTTTAATGTACACTATGATTATAATATATGTGATACCTAGTTGGTGTAGTGAAAAATCAAATGTTTGCGGTTATCGGAAAAAGGAAAATGCCAAAATATTTATTTTTCATTCTCGATGCGTATACGGGGAATATGAAGACACTTTTCGGCGGAGCAATTGCGTGTTATCGATTTTTTTTTTTTTTTATAAACGACATACGGTAATACACATGGAAGTCGTATTTTTATGACGAAGGTTCGAGTAAAAAAAAAAAAAAAAAAAACGAAAAAGAAAACCGTTGAAATAAGAACGATATCTATACGACTGTCGGGGAATCTTGGGGGGGGGGGGGAAAGGGGCCGTGGAAACGTTTTTTATCAACAGTAAAAAGGGCAATCGCCGCCGCGTTGACGGCACGGCCTCCTGTGCCGTATATGATTACAGCTTAACGCGGGACCGGTGACGGACGGTCACCCGCACGTTTTGGGTACACGGGGTCGTTTTACACACAAACACACACCCGCGTAAACACGTGTACGAATGTACTATTATATAGGTGTGTATATTATAATACGTGTCCGAGTCACGATGACGTTGTCCAAAAGTAATTTCGAGTCGCATACGAACACGCGCGAATACGTGAAAAATACACACACACACACACACACACTATGTAAACATCGTTTCCTCGTCTACGGGCGGTCGGTCACACCCGTCAAATTAGCCTCTAGATCGTCGTCTAAACGACAACGGCCGGCGATTTCACGCGACAAGAAAAAAAAAAAAAAAAAAAAAACGAAACGCTCGCACATCTGGTCACGACAATAACGCGGCCCGGGGCGCCAAATCGGGCTACAAGAACGGAGGAGGATGGGGGGGGGGAGGAGGTCGGAAAGTGGAAAGTCAGAGCACGCGTATGTGCGTATAACGACGGACGTGACGTGATGAAAAACGCTTTTCCGTAATTCTTTCCCCCCCCCCGCCATTTCCTCGGGCGGTGTTGCGGGTGGCAAGGAGGTTTACACCACTATACGACGGCTATTTTGCCGGTGCCGTACATTACTCCACACGCCGGCATTTCGATTCACTTGGAAATTACGAGAAAGATACCGCTTTGCGACCGCCGTCCGTCCCGCCCTTCCCTGCTCCCCGTTCACCGTCCCTTCGTACGTATGTGTCCTAATTATCCGCGTCTCTGCGTCCCGCGCGGGACGTCGCCGATGAATACTAAATCTCGTGTCTGCGCGCGTACGTGCCGGAGAGACGTCACGATACTGCAGGTAAGGTGATAGCAAGTGTACAACGTATAAAAGCTGCACGGAAGTTACGGCGGGCGGGTTTGGGGACGGCGGAGAACCGGTGAAGGGACTGGACCAGAATAAATTGCTGGGCCCTCCGATTTTAAATCGCCGCGGTGTGTCGTTCGTCGTTGCGACGGGGGAAAAAAAAGAGCTTAGAAAATAATTTGGTCCTTCGAGCCGCGCGACCTTTCGACCTCGACCTGATAAAATAATAGAAAAAAAAAAAAAATTAAACGATTACGACGATTACGACAAGGTCGATCGAAAAATTATTCACGTCACGGTCGATCGCAACTCTCCCGGAATAGTTACATTTTTTTTTTTTTTCAAAATAAATCTAAAAGTCCGTTGATGTTTAAAACTATTTACGTTCGTTGTACTTTGCGTATAATTGCAAATCCGTAACTACTGTCGCGTTGCTGCTTGACAATATGTACGGCGAATAGTTGATTAAATTTTATGAAAACGAACATTTAACGTACATATATTGGACTCCGTTATGCAAAAACGGTTTTATAACAAATAAATAAAAATCACACAGTTATTATTAATGACATATAATGTTTAATGTGTAGTTACTCGTATATTATTTTGTAAGAATAAAACCTTTTCACTTAGTCTTATGAAAACTACAAAAAAATACTATATATTATAGTTCAATAAAATTATGGTATTAAATGTAAAAAATATATATATTATTATAAGAATATAATCAGTATCTAGTTGAAGTGGTAGAGGAAGAGCTTTCCTATACTTCATTTGTCCAGAAAATTCATCCAAAATCTATACATCTATAATTCTATAATTTAATGCATTTTAGGCGAATTTTCTATTCGCATTTTTTTTTAAATTATTAGATCATAAACGTTTTTTTTTTTTTGTTAAAACATTTTTAAATTAAAATCGTGTATGTAATTTTATTATAATCAAAAGGGATAAAATATAATTATTTTAAGTGAATTTCTACGAGTTCGTAATAGATATTCAATAAATTACATTTAATGGCATTAAAATCCAAAACCTATAAATGAACAATCATTTTCCCAAGTTAAATCTATCCGGAATCTTTTTTTTTTTTTTAAGTCACTTCGATCACTGGATGCAATTAATTAGGTATTACACATTGAATGTCAGATTAAATCATGCTATATACTCATATGGACCGTATGAAATCGTATTTATGTAGTTGAACATTTCAAATACCGGTGCAAAACGTTTTTATCGTTTAATATTTAAATAATATTTCAGACGCAAGTTACTCATTTTATCTTAGACATCACGGACCGGCGGTGTACGTGAAATATGTTTCGAAATAGTAAATAATGTATACTCGTATATATGTATAGCGTAAATATATATATATATATGTATATAGACATAATATAATACCGAACAGTGTATAAAAAAAATAGTTTAAGGATTCGATTTACGACGGAAAACAACTGAATTTGAGGGTAAAGCGCGTGTTATCGACGGAAGACGCGAACGCGGAATACGAAATATTTAAGTCTGAAATTTACCCCTGCTGAAAGAGTAGGTTGTGGCGTACTAAAAAACGGTGTCACGGAGATAACAACTTAAGTCAAAAGTTAAATATCTATTATGTACACGTCTCGCATAGTCTTTTCACATTTTCCCTTGTCGTCGTATACACATTATACACTATATACACGGAAATACATACATTATCATACAGTTTATATATATTTTATATATATATATATATATATATATATAGATTATAGATATATATTATATATATATAATATATACACTTAGCGATTCATTACCGATTCAATATATCCTTAATTTTGTTACTTTAAATTAATTTTGAATGTTTAAGTACACTTGAGTATTATATTTTTCCAGATTTGAATAAAGTTTGCAACAAAAATTTTTATTATTGAATAATTTACAAGGTATATTGTATTTTATTATATATAAAAAAAAGTTTTCAAAGTTCAAAAATTAAAAATTCGTCCAGATGCGGGTATTTGATTTCAGTAGGTACTTATAAACAGTATAATTATATTTTCAGGTTCAAAAACACAGTTTTAACGATATTCTTAGCGAAGTTCTGTATAATATTATTTTCCGATATTTTTGGGAATGAAACTGCTGGCCACTGAAAATATCAAAAAAATACTTCTTCAAAGCACAAGATATAATGAATTTTTTTTATCAGACAGTCTAGTATCTCAGGTGGAAAATGTGTAATGATATTAATACTAGAATATTGTTATAATATTAATACATCTGCTATAAATTAGGTACATAATCTGAAAACTACTAATCCATTTATTTTCCCCGAAAACGTATATATGTGTAAATTTATAAAACAAATAAATGACTAAAATATGGTAAAAAGTTTTAAAAATTATACCCCCTTAATATGATGTCACAGTAAATATTTGGTGTACATTTCTAGTGTAAGGTGTTATTATTTTACAATTTATAATATTTTTTGTTAATTTTTTATAGTTTATTTTCACTATTTTATGTTTAATATACCTTCAGATATGCACTTGACCCATAAACTCCATATACTCGGTGTAAAAATCGGCCTTGTTCATTTTTATAAAAATGTTCAGAAATTTATAAAAACTGTCTTAGAAGAATAAACGCAAGATTTCATTCTAGGAATCAGAGTTTTTAAATATAAGAGGCAAACTGCTAGATTTATTTAAAAAATGAGTTGATTTTTGAATAGGTGTTAAAAAAAAAAAAAAAAATAGAGACAGTGGTGAAGTCCGTTTTTTGCGTCGAAGATAAAATTTATATAGGTTGTCAACTCTATAACGTATATATTTCCGTTAATATATGTTGGAATTAACTGATTCTTGCACCAAAAAATGCAAAATAAGCGATTTTATGCATTCAACTTAAAAACTAAAATTTGGTGAAAATTGCAGTTAATCGGTTTCTGCACCAAGCCATTCAATTCCTTCTACCTAAAAGTTATTGTCATAAAAAAATTTACAAAGATGATTTACGAAACGTCTCCTTTGGAACGAAATTGAAAATTAAATTCGTTTACGTTCTAGTTCAATGTGTAACGTTTAATATTTTAATTGCAATTTAATGATAACATTTGTTGCTTTTTCAGCCCCCCCATTTTTCATTTTTATTTTTTGTGTTTGACGTAATTTAATAATTGAATACACCTATTTCAAAACTGTAATCAGAAAATTGGCCATTTTTCATTTTATGTTAGCAGCATTTTGAAGTTAGTTAGTTAGGTATATTTCCGTATGCCATGCGCTATAATACCTATATATTATATGATTTATGTATGACTTAAGATTTTCAATTTTCTCTCGGAACGTATACATATATATTTTAAATATTTAAACAAGCTATGAGTATTATTAAAGTTAAAATTTGTCAGTAAAACTTCATTACAAAATAAACCTACTTACTATTTATGTTGGGCTGAGGCCCAATATTTCTTCGCCTTTATAAAACCATATTATGCTAATATATGTATAATATAATATAATATAATATATGTATAGTAAATAAAGTCATTCTTAATTATCTATTAATTATTAACTTTTATTTGTTATAAATATATACTTAATCAAACTTATTTTGATATGAATAACATAAAATATATAGCCAGTTACCGGTATATTTATATATACTGCAAATATACAGTCCCGAATCAGTACTCTGAGGAACATATGCAGCAACATAGTGTACAGCAGCATTTTAGTTTTAATTTTTTCCCTAATAAAATCATTGTTATAGGACTCACATTGATTACACTTATTAAAAAACTATGAAAAAAAATTAATTAATATATCCTAGTTAACTTAACAGTTCAATATTAAAGGTCATCAATTTAACTTATCCAAGAAATTGGTTAAACATTGGTGGACCACGTAAAAATTTTTTTGGAATTTATTTTCGCTGGTATAAAAATTTTAACTTCTTCATTGTTGATTTCACACTAGATATGCAAAAGACTATTAGCACTTTTTTGTGAGCTTATATTATTGGGCTCAATTTATTACATTGTTTGAATACTAACAACATTTATTGGCATTTTTTTATAAGCTTAAACTACTGCGCTTAATCTTTTAAACATTTTTTTTATAAGATTTTAAAAATACTCCTTTAAACTTTTACATTCTTGTGTGAGCTTAGTACTTAGTAAACTTTATGAAATTTATAACTTTAGAATTAATAATTTCAAACAAATATTATTAGTGTTCAATTAGTTGAGTTCTATAATTTAAGCTCATGAAAAAAAAAAAAACTATATATAAAAAGGTACACTAAAGTTAATATATTTGTATACTGCAAGTGTGAATTTATAGCAGTGTAAATGTTGAATTTCTCATACTGGAAAAAATTAATTCCAATCATTTTGAAAGTTATCCAATAAAAAAAACTAAACAAAATACTTTTATATGTATTGGAAAAACTAGATTAATGATTATTAAGATTACAAGAGTTGAATTATGTTCTAAATAATTATATAAATATGTGGTTTCAATTATTAAATGTGTGAACAAACTATAATATTAAGAGGATACTATACAACAACTTATTAAGAGATTCTATATTTAAAAATTTTTTATGAAATTTTAAGATAAATAAAAATCTAAAACTATTAGGTATATAAAAAAATATATTTTAAAAGTAATTGAAAAATAGTTCAATACCATTTTTATTTTTATTGTAGGTAATAATATAGTAATATAGGTTTACAAAAATAAGTCTACTTAGATTGCAAATAAATGACTCCAAATTGATTTACCATAATATCTATTGATCAAAATGATAGAAAACAACATTTTATAGTGCATATCGAAATTTTTTTTTGTCATTATTCTAAATATGACGTAAAATATATAGCTTACAAGTGAACAACGGTTTTTAGCATATTTATTCAATTATAACTTTTTTAGAAATTTTTCGAAATAGAACATCAAAGTGTCCTCAAAAATGTTATTCTCTTTATTTTTGATAAATGTTTTGGCATTAAATAAAAATTATTTGAAATGTATGTAAGCGAGTTTGATAGTACCAAAAATTACCTAACTGAAGAGTCCTCTTAAATATGCCAGAGAATAGTATAGTTCTTCAAAAAAGTTATCATTGTTTTTTTAATTGAATTTTTTTATAATATTTTATAATTATTATTTCTAATTATTATTTTTTCGGAAATTATTATGGAAGACTAATAATATTAATTTAAAATATTTGCAATGCACTAACACTGTTTCTTTAATCATAACAGTTTGAAATTTCAAAATCTTCAATAAATCATAAAGCTTAATAGTAGGGAAATATTTACGAATGTCGATTATTTTAACGATTCGTAGGTATAATCAATTTTATAAATCAACACTTACGTTTTTAAAAGTCTACAGGATTAAAATTTACAGAGAAATAACACAATTTATTATCAATTTAAAACGAAAACGAGTAAAATAAAAATAATAAAAACATTTGTAGAATGATCGCATATTTTCACAGCACGTTATATATTATTAAGTGATATAAAAATCAAAATATTGGAAAACGTAGTTTTTAATTTCACTTTAATATATTTTATTTTTAAATATGGATAATTATGGGGTCCAAATTGACCGATCGTGCATAATGGATACTTTTTGAAAATGCTACTTATAATACCCACAATACTACATGGGCATATACCCATATTTTCAAAAATACATATGTATATAGATACTTTGAATACTTGAGAAACAAACTGCAGAAAGAAGACAAGTTTATTTTTATTATCTTCCTGTATTAATCACATACCGCAGACAAATTCCATGGTCCAAATAACTAAAAAGCAAAAAAAAAAAAAAAAAACGATAATTCCTGTTTACTGCGAAAAGGTGACATTCCCCCATTCTGTAGGAAATTGTTATTTTAGTATTTAATCAGTTGAGATGAACCAGAGATGAGATTAAATTATATCGAATACATTACAATTCTATAGTTTGTTCTATTAATATAATATTTTTATCAATATTATCAACGTTGTTAATTTCATCCATAATATTGTTCAATAATACGAGTGTAGGTATATTATTATATTTTGTAAATTACTAAATTATTAATTTGTGTAGTTTTACATTATTTTAAATGAGTATTCTGACCAAGAATCGGAAAATCTTAAATAATCAAAACGTAAAAAAGGTGTGATAAATTACAAAACTTTAAACGTAAGATAAAAGAAGAGTGGGAATTTATAATGATAACATGATACATATTTCATTAGGTACCTCAAATAACGGTACAATATATATCTATTACTATAATATAGCTTACAGTTTACAATTTCGGTGAGAATAATGTATCTTTGAGAAATATGAAATGTTCTATTTATCTGCTTTGCGTGTTAGGGTACCAGGTAAATGTCCCAACAAAGTAGTCCTTTTTAAATAATTACATTGAAAACGATATTGATGATAATGTTCAATGTTTTTATATTTTTTTGAAATAATCTTGCTGGACAAAAAGAAAACAAATAGATATAAAGAAATTCAAATGTAAAATCCTATGATAGGTTATTATTTTGTGCTTTTTAATCGTGATTTAGGTTTATTTAAAAAATGCTAGTGAAATACAAATGTTTGTATACACATTAGACCAATACATTAATTTGATTTCTAAAACCTCAAAGAAACTCGAAAAGTTTTAGTTATAAAAGTTGATCATAACCTCATCATTGACTATAAAAAATGACGGACGACGTATTACAAAAAGCAGTGTTAAAAAAATGTGGAAAAAAATTAATGAGAATCAAACTTCATTTGCTTTATCATCTTATAATCACTTCATGATTTCTTGTTATAATAAAAATTAATTAATTCGTCAAAAATGTATAAATGCATTAGTTGAATATACATTTAGACTTAAAAATTCCGAATCGTATTTTTTATTTCCAATTGACAAGGTATTCAATGAAAACTTACAAAGTTATGTGATATTAAATACACGATGGAATATATTTGGAAGGAATATAATGATTTACGGAAGGCTATATGAAAACGGCGTGATTGAAAATAAAAATGAAAATATTTTACGCAACGACTAATGTAATCATTTTATATTTATTTTATACAAACATATTTTATATTAATTTATTTTTATATGACTACAATAGAAAATCTAATTCAATATTTATTATTGTGTAAAAAGTGCTTTTTTGTTTTAATATTTACGAAGAAATGTTTAATATAGTTTTAATTTTAAAAGAGATAGTATAATTTTGTCTACATTAAAGAGATGAATAACAATTCTTTATTAATTCAATACTTTTATTTTCCCCTTTATTTTATAAATATCATATTAAATGTTATAATACTTTACATTTAATAATAATAATAATAATAATAATAATAATAATCTTTATTAACGGAAATGTATTCCAATTTACAATAATATAATATATAACAGAACAGATTAGAATTTATACATGAATTGTAAGTAGGTATTTAAAATATTACAATAATAATATAACGTATTAACAAAACACGAAAAAAACAAAAAACAAAAAAACAAAATATAATTTGAAAATTTGAAAATTTATCAAAAAACTAATTATAGCAATGAGAATTCATTTAGAGTTGAAAGAAAAAAAAATATATACAGTGATATAAAATAAAATATAGGTTATTTATTTTGTCATACAGATATTATGTATTTTATAAAAAAAAGGAAAGAGAAAAATGAATTTAAAGTTTGAAAACATGAAAATGTCAAGAGAAGAGAGAAATAAATAAAATAAAAATTAACGATTGTTAAATGTTAAAATTTTACAGGTTATTAAAAGGTAATTATGCCGAGACTGCAAAATACCTAGCCGGATTCTACATGCTGCGGCGGTATAACGCGGCAGTCACGTGAATGACTAGGTATAGTAATTTAGGCAGTAATCTACTGCTTAAACAAGAATACTATTTATACTATTCTATTTATGATGTTCTTAAACTATTAAAAAATAATAAAAATAAGATTATTTTTTTTTTGCCAAACACGAGTCCTACAGACCATACCAAACCTTGTAGTTTTATTACTAAATATATTATTTATTTATTGCCTATTACATATTATTATTCTTATTGTACCTAATATTAATATATATTTTTATAAATTTGTATAATAATATACAATTTTTTTTTTTTTATTTAAAATGGTAAAAAAGTGATGAGTTTTGAAATGTGGAAACCATGAACGCAATGCCAAATTTTTTTTATTTAAATCGTCAAATGATGAAAACATTAAAACTTTATGATGTACAATTGTTTCATAAAATATAATAGTTACCGATATAAAATTTGTATGTGAGTTACATTTCAAAAGAAGTGAAATCATTCGTTCTTATCCTCCGCTAATTCCACATACTGTATGGTAAAATATTTAGCTATTATTTATTCATGTGCACAAAATAAAATTATTATTACCGTCAATTATTTTTATATCAGAGATGAAAATATTATTTTTAAGAGTAATGTGACTAGTGATGTGAAATAGTATAGTGGTAAAAGAAAAGATTTTTAAGTTGTGTCTTGTAGTTACGATACACCTAAAAATGGTTTTGATTGTCAAATTAGAAAATGTTAAGTCAAGGTTACAAAAAATTCAACCGTGGTCCTGTTGTTTGTTATTGCTGTCGTTACGCTCTCTAGTATTTTTAATTATAATACACGATATTACATAGAGTGGTGGTAGACATCGGATAATATGTGCTTGAGGTAGTATATATGCATGGGAGATATTATAAAAAGGAAAAGTTAAATGATATTGTTGGGTGTTTGGGCGGGAAATGGTGTACGGAGCATTAGATTGTTTATTATCATGTCAGTCGAAAACTCGTCACGTTACAATGCAAAAATATATAAGATACATCAAATAATCAAAAATTTAATTATATACTTACATTAAATATTATAATTAAAAATGTTATGTGTTATAATTATTTAATATAGGTATATAGTATTTCAAAAATAAAATATTTTCGAGCTTTGTAATGTTTTGAATAAAATTTAAATCTGATAATATTTATTTAAATTTAATTGACTCTCCCATAAATTATTTTGATACCTATATGTGTATTTACACAATACCTAAATGTTAAACATTTTTATTTTAAGTCATGTAATTATATTATGTACATAATATATTAATTTTGTGTAGTTTTATTATTATTTATTTCAAGAATTATCAATCTAATAGGTATTGTCTTTATTTATAAAATGTATTAAGTAATAACAATTTTTTTTATTAAAAAATATTTATATTTTTCAAAGAATCATATATCTTTTATACTTGTGTATTTTTTTAGTATTACCCAACCCTGTATGTATGTATGTATGTATGTATGTATGTATGTACGAGAATGTATGTTCATTTTCCATTTAATATTGCTTTTCTTATAGTAATTGTATTTTTTCTAAAATAGATTTCAAATTTTTTTTAACTAAATATACATGTGTGTATTTAAATTTACATATAGTAAAATACACTAATTTGGTTTTTGTAGCTGTATGTACCTACTACATAGTTATATTTTATAATATACATGGTTAAAATTTTCGGATAAAGTTTATCTACATTTTTTTAAATCTATCAGTAAATGTTGTTTGATCAGCAATATTAAAAATATTATCGTAAATTTTCTTCTTATACACACCGTCCCTCAATCGCGGTAAAATTATAACATGTATATGATCAAAATCTCTATAAGAGTATTTTATTATTGTACTGTGTACTATAATTTTTTAAATAAGTTGTATTGAGCATAACAATCAGTATTATTTTATATGTACACTTTAGCCATATCATGAACTAGGTTTATTAATAACTGCACGACACTGCACTTATTTATATTTGAAGAGTTATTGATAAAATGTTTAACTTTTAAAATTACGAATTTAGTATAAATATCAATAGAGTTATCTGATTTCATTTTATTAAATGTTTTTAATTAACTCTTTACTTCTGCATTTTGTAATTAATTTGTAATCATAAAATAATGCAAAAACAATTATATATATCAACGTACACTTCGTAAAATATATTTAAATGTTTGTTGAAATGTCTTTATAATTTTAATTATACAAATGATTGTTCAAAATTAACAATGGAATCCTGAAATAAAATACAATTTTTGCTAAATACTAGTTTCTACTAATTACATTCAGAAATATGTTATAACTGCTCTTTAATATTTATATTCAGATTTCGAATTTATATTTTATATTTAGACTTTTGACTTTATATTCATACATCGCCAAAGATCCTCCTCGGCTTCTTCTGGTAGTCAATTTGTAAACAGAGAAAAAAAAAATATACATCATTGTAAAACCACTAACTCTCTCGATATGATCAGAATATAAAATAATATAAATAGCTTCTATGGCTAATATTAGATATAAATAAATAATAAATATGCAGGTATTCACAGTCAAAGACGGTGACAGACTGGCCAGCTGCACACCCTACCTAAGATAAATAAATTACGAAAAAAACACACACAAATGTAATAGTAACTATAAGTAAGTACAATAATAGTTGGTAATAATATAAGTATGGCTATTCAAGACGATTTAACAATAATAAATAAAGTATAGAAAAGGCTACACGCGGCTATTAGAGCCGCCTAGATAAATAGTATAAAACGTAGTAAATAAGTTACCATGGCTATTTGAGCTGATTTACATAATTATCCACAGAGGTAAATGGAATACACAAGATTCTTGCCTATATTGATGGTAATAAAATACAGGATTAGCGCGGTTACCCCCGATTCGATTGGCGAGAGAGGGTTATTTTCAATACAAAAAACGATCATCATCGGATATTTTAAATTTGTAAATCTCGCGAACACCAGGTACGTATGTATAAGAACGATAAAAGTAACGAAAACATATATTAATTATCCTACTAAATATAACACGTTTAATTATTTATTATAATTCCGTATACGGACCATAAACATTGATACACCTTTTTGATCGGACGAACAACAACGACATATAATACATGACGAATGTAAATCAACGAGTGTAGGTACGCAAACAAAAAACAATAATATAATAATTCCAAAGGATAAAACTGCAATTCGTGCCGACCTTGCCGTTCATTCCAAATACGTGTATATATTATTGTCTGTCGATATAAGCAAGGGTGTAGTATCGGGGGGACAAGCCCCCCTAAATATTCAATGTTTAGAACAATATTCCAGAAATTATTTTTAAGTAGTAGGTAGTATAAAAGCACAACCGCAAACGGTTGCCCGGACTTTATATGTTTGATATTTATATTTCTTATTATGGGTTTTGTTTGTCATTTATTTTATTGTCATCGTATGATTTGACAATCGGTGGACTGCAAACGGTAGTTATCAAGTTAGTAAAATATTATAAAATTTTAAATCTACCTACTTTAGACGATTTATTCGCGTGAGTCGTTATATATATTATTTTTTAAATATATTGTTATATTTTATGACATATATATTATTTAAATTATTTAATTTATTTAACATATGGTATCTATATTATAATAAATAATAATCTAATAATAACAGATAAGTATGTAGGTATAAGGTATACCACATAACACATAATATACACTATGCACTTATTAATTTTGTAAGTATATATTTTTTATTTAGCTTTATGATTTTAAATACAAATCACAGTATGTTAGTTGTAAGTTATAACATGGAAATTATAGTAGAATAGACGTATAGTGTTTACGTATAGCAAATGTTTTTAGAGGACGGCATACTCGCGATTTTTAAATTGTTTTATATAGGCAATTGTAATGAAATTTAAGAAAATATAAATCTTATAATTAAAAAATATTTAAGTACATTTTAAAAGTAATTTAAAAATAGATCTGTGTCAATAGCACCATTCGTTGTTATGTAATCATGATATTTGTATAACCATATAATACTTACTTTTAAAATTCAGATATGGTTTTTGGTAGATTAATTGTAGAAAAATAACATAGGTATACTTAAAAAAAATATGAGAACTTGCTCTATTTTTTAACATCATTATGTGTTAATGTATTGAATAATGACTTTCCTAAGGAGGATGGTGGTAGCCTGCTCGTTGTCCTCCCTGAATATGCAATTATACACGCTGAAACCTAACAAGCAGAAGCAATCATAATAGCATAACGAATACCACCACATAGGCGCTGATACCCAGCTCATCAAACACATATAGAAACACACATACATACGCCTATTTAAACATCTTAAATACTAAGAAGTCAAATGAAAACAGTCGTTTTAAAGACCACCTAATGCGTGATATTAGGACTAAACTTAAGGTGTGCCACTTCAATATCGAAGGTATATCGAGAGACAAATGCGAAGTACTGAGCATATTGTTGAAAAATGAACAAGTTGATGTTATCACATTACAAGGAACACACAATGTAGATGACAAGGATTTAAAGAAACGAGGATATATACCAGGTTACTTGTTACTCGACTCATTTCACTACAAACAATATGGTATTGCAACGTATGTGAAGGAAGAATTAGATGATGTGGAGACTATATCAAAATCAGTCTCAGAAAACATTTTTATCTTAGTAACTAGAATAAGTCAGATTAACATCGCAAACATATATAAACCTTCTAGTGAATCCTGGAGTAGCCCGCCAATAAAAGTACTAAAATACCCAGCAATATCATAGGTAATTTTAACAGCCATAACACGGCATGGGGATATGATGGCAAAAACAGTAATGGAAATGTACTAGAAAAATGGATCATATTGAATAACCTACATCTTGTATACAGCTCAAAGGATAATGGGACGTTCTTTTCGGCAAGATGGCAAAAAGAATATACTATAGAACTAAGCATAATCTTAAGGGTGTCGCTTAGTGACAATACAATGGCCACACGTCAAGTACTAAGAGATTTCCCTCGTAGTCAGCACAGACCAGTGATCATAAGATATGGCTTACAAATACCAATGATTCGGTCAATTTCCAAACCTCGATGGAATTTTAGACGTGACAACTGGAAACAATATTCCAAAGAAGTAGATCAACTCTTACAATAGATTCCACCAGTGGTCACTAATTATGAACGTTTTATTGGAGTTATCAAAACGGTAGCAAAGAAATACACCCCAAGGGGCTTTAGGAAAACATTTATCTCTACGTGGGACAAATACTGTGAACAACTATTCGAAGATTTCCAAAGAACAAATGATTATGAAATAGCAGATAAAATGCTTAAAACACTAAATAATAACCGCAAACAGAGGTGGCATGAAACGGTCGAAAGATTGGACTTTACAAGATCAAGTCACAAAGCATGGGGGCTTATGAAAAAACTTGGAAACAGAAATGCAAAAACAACACCACAAATAAAAATGATCAAACCAGACGACATTGCGTCTAGACTCGTAAAGGCCGCAAAGGTAAATATAGAAAAAACTTTTGGATAGGAAATTAAAGAAAAACTTATTTATATATAATAATTAAACCCACAATCGGTCTATAGTATATCTTTTTCTATACAGGAAATTGAAACAGCGTTGAAAAAGATAAAAACGCAAAAAGCAGCAGATTTTGATGGTATATACCAGGAATTTCTAAAATTCACTGGAACATACGCTAGAAGATTGCTCGTGGAATTTTATAGTCACATACATGAAACGTATAATGTACCTAAACAATTTTAGAGAACAAAAGTGATTGCCTTATTTAAGCCTGGAAAAGAAGTTATAGAAGCGGCAGACTTTAGGTCAGTATCCTTATTAAGCATCACGTACAAAATACTAGAAAGACTAGTGTTAGAACATATACACCAGCTATAGACAAAATAGTCCCTATAGTGCAAGCTGGATTTAAAGAAAACTGTAGTTGTACAGAGCAAGTTCTGGCTCTCACTTAATTTATGGAAATTGTCTACCAAAAGAAACTAAAGACCAGTGTCAAGTTTGTTGAGCTATCCCCAGCCTATGATACAGTGTTTTTCGATTTCTTTACATTCAATACAACCACAAGAAATAACCATTAAATAAAAGATATGGAAACAATTAAAACACGATTGTGGCGAATTCAGCATCTCCTTAAATCATACAAGACGCTTAAAATTCTTTGTCACATTTATTCTGGTGATATGTCCATGTGACATAACTAATTTACCTAAGTCAAGTTATATAGAGGGGGATATTGAAACAGTCCGATTATAGGTCTAACCGGGACTTGTCACAGGAATAAAGTAATCCGGATGAAGTAGTAAAATGATCCTTTATTCTTAATGTATTTCGTGATGTTAAG
>JAIPRL010004095.1:22741-41052 GCA_025469235.1 Pemphigus obesinymphae | reverse complement strand
AAAAGTTAGGTTATATATCGTCAGACTAATCGTTAGGTGTGTGGACTGCGCTAGGTTTGACAACAGATCGTCCGATTGGTTGGACGACATGTTTGACGACAGATCGTATCGTGTATGGGCCCCTTAAGCCTTGCAATCATCTGCGCGGTTATCGAGTAGGTATCGAACGGCGCTCGGCGACGGGGTGACGTTGACAATCGCCCGTCATAACTATACGATCAAAGGGTAAACGGACACCTAGATCCCCTACATAGTAGATCTCCTATCGCCATCTAGATCCCTGTAGTCTACAACCTCCCTGTAGCCAAATTGATCACCCGTCATTTAGATCCTCTAATGTCAATTAGATCCCTTGTGTCAACTAGATCCTATGACATTTAGATCCTCCTACACTATTTAAGCGTTAACTAGATATTGTGAATAAATTGATACATATTTTGATGTATAACATTGAAACACGATAAAATATGATAACGAAATATGACATTTTTATATGAAATCGTTTGTTGGTACGTGCCGATTACAAAAATAATAAATAAAAAAGTGTTTTTAATGAAAAGATATACTTATTACCTACCTATGATTAAATTAAAAGTATTGAGCCATGTATCTATACCTAATGTACCCATGTACCTATACCTAAATGAATAAAAAAATTTAAAAATTAGTAAAATAAGTACCTACCTTCTAATAATATTACTATTTTATTGCATGTACGGTTGAAAAATAAAGAACAGTTTTATTCTTAACCATTTATGGACTAGGTAGTTAAAATTGACTTCTACGGAACGTTTATAACTTTACTCAATTTTGGTTAATTTAATGCTTTTTTCTTTATCATTTTTTTTTTTTTTTTTTTTTTGGGAAATGAGAGTATTGTAATTATTCGGAGGCAAAAATTCAAATGTAAAACCACAATTCTTCACAATAATACAAATGTAACTAACAATATAAACATATTGTTAAAAACAAAAAGTACCTAATCATTTCTATGAGTTAGTAGGTTTTTAAATATATATGCAAAAAAATATGAAAGAATTAGGTATACTTATATCACAGAGTTATATTATTATATTATTATTATATTATAATATGCATAATGCATAGATAATAATCTATTATTTTATTATTATATTGATAAGATGATGAAAAATAAATACTAGGCCTCGACAATTAGTTCTCTATTGTCATTTAGATCCATCGACATCTAAATCCCGATGAGTTTCACCTAGCTAGTGCCCTTCGTCATTTTAATCCCTCGACAACTAGAACTCCTTGAGTGTTTTTATCTTGGGGATTTAGTTGACGGGGATCTAGGTGATACGTCACCCGATCAAAGCATAAAAACATTAAATACGGCCACCGGAGCGATACGAATAATCGGCCGACATGCATGCACATTTCTATATTTCTTTATTATTTATTTAATATTGTATTGTTTTATTATTGGTGTATATTGCAGTAGCGGCTCGTGGGTGAAATATCTAGCGGTGCACAACCGAAAAATACTACGGATTGACATAATTAATATATTAACAATATTATACGTATTATGTCATTTGCTCTATAAAATGTCGATATAATGGGTAGGTACGATAATAACGGACGTGATGTCATTCATTTTCTTAAGAACATACCTACTCGTACATTCATATAAAACATCATTCAGTTTACCTTATGACTATATACATAACCTAGATGAGTGATATCCTGATAACATCTGAAAATGGGTAGATAATAATTGCGCCAAACGACAATACGGCCACAGAATATAATTATACATAGTTGGTGCTTCAAACCATGACAAAATAAACAGGTATGTTGGCAACTTTGTGATACGCAAGTACCGCCATATTGCTTTTCTCCAAATGTTATCAATGTTCTTTTCTCGGTAGACCGGTGCATGATTTAAGATAGTATGTGTGATAATTACATTGTGTTCGTTATGCGTCGAGTATTATTATGTACATTTTCTTCAATAATCTTTTATTTATGTAATTAAGGGTAAGTTTAAAGTTTAATTCTTAAATCTATATTTTTACAGTACATTGATTATTATTTTTAATTATCTAACTATAATATAATTATTACCTTTAAGTCTATTTCCACTTAAACAACCTCTAAACACACAGATTGGCATATTCATTCGAATTAAAAATTAATTAACATATTATAAAATACGCTTAAAAGTAAGTTAAATATTTGTTTTCAAAAAAAACAAAAAAGGCGGCAATAAAATAAGATAACAAAAATCATGATAATCGTAGATACTGAGACGACGATAAGCGGAGAAAAGCGTCCGCCATGATTGCGCGAGTTGAACCAAAACACGTAAGTTGCTGTCATACCTGTTTATTTTGTCATGGTTCAAACTAGTTTTGTGCTATATGATTTAAACGGTGTATTTTTCACCGGAGAAGGAATAAAATAAAACTTCGGGTGTGTAAACGGTGCATTGTACATGCATTTCTCAAGTGTAGGCACGCAACGGACAGCACTGCGATCATGAAAAAATAGATAGGTATGTCAGCAACAATACGAATTTTAGCCCGATATGCGCATTCCCACTTTTTCCCATGTATTAGGTTCTCCGTTTTTCATTCAATTTTGTGGTGACAGTTTGGAAATGCATACTCGATATAATTCCTATTGTAACCAATGAGAGACGGAGAACTTAATACACGGTAAAAAGTAGGGATACTTCACAGAGATGTGCGTATCACAATGTTGCTGACATACCTATCTATTTTGTCATGACTGCGATGGCGTCGCGACAGTGGGCAGTGATGGAATAACACGCAGTGGCCGCCGAGCAGCAACCAACAATACAGCGGTGCGATGCGCGATAATGTGTACAATAATAATATTCACAGGCACGACAATTATTACTAAAACGACGATAAATAAATGATAATTTTATATATATAAAAACACGCTAATTTATCGACATTTTGGGCGATGCACGTGCGCCTGTACTCCTTAACACGAGCCGCTACTGGTATATTATATTATTATAATTAAGTAGATATAAATTCAGTATCATATTAACAGAAAATCGAAATAAAACAACTTGGAAAATCTGTTTAGTGAAATGAAAGATAAACGCTTAAATTTCGAGTATAAAACGTATACGTTTTAATATTTTGTAATTTTCGGTTTTTATAAAACGCAAGTATTTATATTTTTGTTTTTCTATATGGTATTAATTTTGATTTATTTATTTATTATATATTAATATCTTTTAAATTCGTACATAATTATTACTATATATCAAAAATTAATCATTTTTAATCGCCCTTCCACTTACAAAGCCCACGAGCTGCCACTGTAATATTTTTGCTTAAAAAATTACTCAAATTATTATAATAATAATTTTTACCACATAACGTTTTGTTAAAAATTTACTAATTTGTAAATTCTTTTGAATTAGTTCATATTTTTATTGAACCGCCCGGAATGTTTAAAATTTAAAATAAGGACCCGTCTTTAGGTGTGAAAGCGTACACAAGAAAATGGTTCTTTAATTGTGAAAATTGCGCCGTTCTTAAGAGGACGCTATACACCCGATTTTTAAGAGGTTTTATATTAGGAAATTTTTATGAAATTTTAAGAAAAATGAAAATCCAATAATTCAAAAATATTTAATCCCATTTTAAAAGTAATTTAAAAATAGTCATGTGTCAGTACCATTTTTTATTGTTGTGTTATCATGATATTTGGTAAAAATGAACCCTCTATAACTACAACTTTTCTCTGTATACTCGCAGAATCAAAATGTATACAAAATATGAAAGATGACATTATTTACTAAACCATAAAGTGGAGCAGTGGAGCAGTCTAAAATCCGTAATTAAAAATCGTGAAATTTTAAAATTGAAAAAAAAAAAATAATAATAATTGTAACTAAAAAAATCCTCTTATAATTTATACTACAACATAGTAAATATTTACATCTTTCATATTTCATATAAATATTGACTCTATGATTACTAAGAAAGAAATTGTAGTTATAGAGCTTGAACGTATTTTCATACCGCTAAAATGAGTGTACCTATAGCATCCTCTTAAAAACGGAGATATACGCGCGTGATAAACACACCGTATGATGTAAACCGTTTAATATTATTTCTCAAAATAGTTAAAGCTCGGTCGTCAGCCATCACCGCGTCTAATGAATTATTACAATATATGTAAAATAAACAATAATTATAGCATTTATTTGCAGATTAGACACAGATGATCGCAATAAGAATTTTTTGAATTATACTTTTTCGGATTCCTTATAAATTATAAAGCAATTTAATATTATTATAATTTGAAATTCTTAATATCAACAAAATACCTATTAAAAATTAAAAAATAATGAAATACACATAAAGGTAAACAAAATTATTAAAACAAATAAAAAAAAGGCCAAAAATCAATATTATTATATTTTAAAAGTGAGCCGTTAAGAAAATAACTATAATCAATAAATACCCGTGATCTATAAAATGACAAGACTTTACATTTGACAGAATTAAAATTCAGGCCGACAGCGTTGCACCAGATGACAAAACTCTTAATTGATGATTGAAGAACATCGCAATCACTTTTTGAAGATACCCAGGCTTAAAGTTTAGCGTCATTGGCGAAAAGTAGTATATAACAAGCGGGAATATTGAGATAGACTATATTAATAAAAATAATAAATAGTAACAGTAATAAATGTCCACCATGGGGAACTCCAGATGATACATTGAACATTTGTGATGAAACACCGAATAAGTTGATGAATTTCAATCTATTAACCAAGTAAGAGTAGAACCATGACAAAAGAGGATCCTCAATACCTAGCTCATCTAAGATATAGATAAGAAAGATATAGTCCACAGAGTCAAATGACTTTGAAAAATCCGTGAAGATAGTATTCAATTGAACTTTGCTATCAAAAGCATTGCGAATAAAACAAGATAAATCGAAGGAGCTAGTTATTGTGGAACAACCCAGGAAAAAGCCATGTTTGTCTATATTCGTAAGAGATCTCTTTCGGTTCGCTTAAGAACCGTTTCTTCAATAAGCTTACGAATAAAAGGAAGATTAGATATTGATCTATAGTTACTCGTAGTAACTAAAGGAGGATCACCTGATTTTAAAATTAGAGTAATTTTACTAATTTTCCAAACGGATAGAAATTTACTTTCACTTAAAAGACTTATTAAAAATAATGCAGATAGGAGAGTAGAGAACTTTTATACATTTGAGGATAAATGAAACTAAAATACCCAAGTCAGGACCCAAACCTCGGACATTAGATTATGTGCCAAAAGGATTAGGGGAGAAGCATAGTTGAAATGGCAAGAATGAGAACTCCTGGACTTTTATCTCACTAGGAGCAGTATTTGAAAGTGACGATAGTGGTTTGTAAGTAGAAGTAAAGAAAGAAACAAATAAATCAGCAACTTGAGGACCGGAAGAAGGACAATCATTAAAATAAACTTGGTCAGGGATGGAAGAAGTGTTACGTTTACTATTAATGAAAGACCGAAATTCGTGGGGATTGGAAGCAAGATAAGTTTGGAAATAGTTAATATATAAGCCCATAGGCATAATTTAGATTCAGTTTTACATTGTGCACGTAAACAAGAACATCATTATAATCATTATCAGGCCAGGTTGATTTATATTTACTTTATTTATAACAAATGATTTTTAAGTTAAGATGATATCATGTATTATGTATAGCATACCTGTACTCTTAACACGAGCCGCTACTGGCAGTATTAATATTAGCCAAGTCAAATTAGGAAAAATTAGGGGCACGCTGAATTTTTGCATACGCCATAATAATAGACGGAATGTTTATCTAATCGGTGATCCTCAAGCGTTTCTATAAAAAACGTGTCGTCGAACAGTCAACAACCATATTAAATGATCAAGTTATTAATTAAATAAAATATGTCTTTAAAACGTATAAAATGGAGGAAATGTATCCTAAAAACAAAAAAACACTCAAAATATGCATTTATATGCTAAATAAAATTACAAACCTAGCATTGTCTTAGCATAAAACGAATTTGTATCTTAAGGTACGGTTTCGTATCTGCGATTGGTCACAACGACTGAACGCAACGGTCAGTCACTAATGACTGTTCTATATATAATCTGGGAACGTGGTTTCCAATGTGCGATTGACGTGTGCGTGTAGAAAATAGTCGTAGCGACTTGCGATTGTACTGCATCGCAAGCAGTGCTCTGCGTGTAGCCGCATGCATGTCATCGTAATTTTATGTGCCCGGCCAACCGAAATGAGTCAATCTGTGTGATTATATAATCTGATATCTGCGTGTTTTCATATTCGCATGTAATTTATTGTATATTTGAGACTTGAGTAGTATACCTATTTCAAATATACTTTTATGTAAATATTTTAGTAAGTATTTAAATACTTTTCAATAGTATTTTGACAACACTGGTTCAATGTACTATGTTAAAAAATAATTATTTAATTTTAGCCAATTTTAGGAACTACAAATTACTATTATTATTCAACTATAGTAGATACTTTATAATTTAAATATTTGAATAAATTGATTAAAATATAACTACCTATTTCAATTAATTATGAATATGTAGTAAAAAATTAAAAATTAATTGTAAAAATTATACTTAATTTTTTTTATTAAAGTATAAATTTATTTACCTTAAAGTGGCTGCTAATTTTTCTTCGGGTTTAATTGGTTTTCTGGCTCATTTAGATAGAGGTAATGTTATATCATCCCTTATCAAGGATAGAATGAACATAAATTGATCATAATTTAACGAAAAAATTTCCCAAAATTTCGGTTTACTATTTTTTAAATTTCCATTTATTAAAACTTTAAAAAAACTTTCAACTGATCGATTTAAAATTGTCTATTGATTTTCTTTTTTTTATTATTACTGGATTGTATTTTATCTTCTTTTTCTTCCTCTAATAGAAGAATAATTATTTTATTATTAATAATAATAATTTCCTCTATCTCAGTTCGTCAGGTATAACAATAATTATTATAATGAAAAATTATAAAGGTACTAAAGAAACATGTTTGTACACTAAGCAATATTAGAACAAAATGAACTATTATCTTCGGCCGCAAACTAGTCGCATTTAGGAAACCTGTCAGTAACTGCGTTCAATCGTTGCGACTAGTCATTGCGACCATTTACAGATAGGAAACCGTACCTTAACTCTGCTATTTTTTTGTTTGTGTAAAATAAATATGCAAATTCTATAAGTCATCTGCTCTAAATTATTAATTATTAATTGTTATTCGTATAACTGTATACAACAACAATCAAAAATTTATAAGGATAAATAGAAAAATATGTAATGTTAAAAAAAAAAATGTTGTTACTCGTTTTTATTTATTCTCAAATCCCAATGGGTTTTTGCCAAATCATGCAAAACACATTACGAAATATTCCAAAAATATTAAAATTAAATGGATTTAATGCTAAAAATGTTAAATTAAAAATTACATATTCTGAAAGTGTATTGTTTACCAAAATAATGGAATGCTTCGTTTCCACTATAAATGCTTTTTTTTATTTGCCAACTAGATGATTTTTACCCCAAATTATATAAATTGTATATAATAATAGAAAATTTATTTTTGTATATTAGTTGAAAATACGCCACTGAATACACTTAAAATATAGGTATACTAAAATACCTTTATACATTGAGAATCTTGAATAATTTGTTTTTTTATACAATAATTAACTATACAACTCATACAACTACAATGATAGAAGTTACAACTCATATTTTTGATTTGGAAATTTGACTTTCCTCGATCATATACGTATCCAGGACCGACGCTAAGTAATATTTGTGCGGGTATACGATATTAATATAATATTCTCGTTGGTTCGTGGGTTCGCAGAGATTGACAATTATTTTCTAAAATAATGCCTTTATTAAATAATATTGAAATTTTTCCACGGCCTACTAAATACATATTTATAATTTAAAATATTATTATCTGAAGACTTTAAATACATTATAATTGTAATTTTCCAATTTTATGCCTATAAATCTAATAAGCATTTATTAAATAAGCAAAACGATACCAATCAATTATTTTTTACCGACTTAATAAGTAAAAAAAAAAAAAAATTATAAAGTTTTCCGACTAACCGACTATGCCAAATAATTGCTGATTGACTTAGTTATCCTCTTTCCCCTTTCCCCCTTTTTCTTTAGCCCTACTCTTAATATCTATTTATAAATTGAGTACTTGTAAATAATTGATATAAATAAAATAAAATTGTCTGTGTTTTACACTAAAGACGGCAACTTAGTCACGGAAATACATATTCGCTTATATTAAAATCTAATTTCTGTGGATTTAGGTTTTATTTTATCTTAATACCTATTTACAGTTTTTTTAATATAAATTGCACTCATTTTATATTGTGAAATATTATATATTTTTTATAATACACCTTTACAGAGTGGAACAATATTAATGATTAACAATTTAAATATTACTTACATCTTCTACAGTTATTTATATAATATTTATTTGCATTCGATTTGAACCTGTTGTTGTTGTAAGTTGGAAGTATATTTTGTTGTGTTTATTTTTATTTTTACAAAATTAATGTAGGTAAGTACATCTATTTTTTTTTCGTAAATAAAAAATTATATTTAAAATAATTATGATTATTTCAACGTTAGGAATGCAGGTACACGGTAAATATTTAATTATACAGAAAAAAAAAATATTTACAAAATTACATAATGTACGCATTGGGTACTTATAACATAATAAGATAAGGTAGATATAATAATAATATATAAAATATATACAAATCCATAAATACCTAATATATAATAAAAATATAATTATAGTGATAAACTTGGAGAATATAAAACTCTATTTGTGTAAGAAAAACAACGCTAATCCAAAAATACTATTTTTCGAGTATTTTCGAGTTGTTGTTTTATGTGTTTAAAAAAACGCATACAACTAACAAAAGTCATAAAATAGGTAATATACAAGAATTTTCGTATAATTTAATCCTCTGTGTGCGCGTCCAAGCCAGTGTCAATGAAATCTTTGACATTCTGAATGAATTTCCCAGGCAATAATCTAAAAAAATTATATAATTGTATAAAACATTTTCTTTAGTTAATACACATATACCAATATGCATTATATTTATTTACACGAGGTAGGTATTGTATTAATAGGTGAGGTGATCTATTCAAAAATTATGTGATCAAAATGTCATGTGATTATCAAACAGTATTCTGAACGAAAATTCAAGAGATCAAAATTTGGTTATGGGTGATAATAAAATTTTTGATTTTGGTACTCGGTTCTTATTTTATTTTTGTACAGTCATTAGTCAACTAATAACCGAAAAAAAGTTAAATGTTTTAAGTTCCTAAAAAAAAACTGGCAATTAAACAAACATTTTTTTTTAAATCTAAAGAGTTGAATTCTCTGTTTCAATACTCAATACACAAATCTCGAATATCAAGAATATTAAGGAATGGGAAAATCAAAAGATCATCAAATAGTAATTTGATCGTAAATTCAAGAATAAAATCACTTTTGTACCATTCTATTATTATTATTAATGGAATAATAATTTAACAAATTAAGCCAATTGAGATTAATTTTAATATAGGTAATACAATATAAATGAATAATAATAATTAATATAATTATAAATTATAATAGTTCATAAAAAGTATTTATATATAATATAATATATATATATTAGGGTAGTCCTTATTTTTTAGACTTAAAATGTCAAATAAAATCAATATTTAATATTATTTTTAGGTATAAAACTAAAAACCAGACCATTTTTCGAAAACATTGACATCAACCTGTTTTCCTTAATTTTACGGAAAACTATTAATTTTACAAATAAGCTTATAAGAGATCTATTTTAGTAAATATTTAGTAGGTAATACAATAATAGTTCTTTACATTTTTAACGTATCTATACAATTTAAGACGGTATAAGCAAAATATTAACATGTACCCCTATTCATGAAACTTCAACCCCTTTGAGCCACGTGAATGAGTTGACTTATCAGCCTCAAACTTTACTACAATAATTTTTTTAATATATCTAACAAAACTCCGGGAACTTAACATCAAATAAGTCCAAAAAATAAGTACTATCCTAATATATATATATATATATGTAATATAATTAAATTTAGCACTAGAAAATGCAGTGAAAATAGTATGGAATGGCCAAACAATAGAATAAGTGGAGAACGGGTAATATTAACGTACACTGATAATATCGTGGCAATGAGAGAGACAAGATATTAAAGGGGTTTGAGTAGGTTATTTTCTAAGGAGTATTATATAGGCAATTTGTGGTACAGGATAAAATTTTAAATTCTGAATTGTTAGAGAGGTCATTGAAGTCAATACAGTTAATAATAAATTAACAAATAAACTTTTTATGCTCGTAATTATATCCGTCTAGGTTAAATATAAATTGCAAATATAAAAATAATGAAAATAAGGCCGTATAGCAAATAACTTTTTGAACAAAATGTTATTTTTTCTGTGACAAAATTGTGAGACTTTGGCTGGTCCAATTTTAATTATGTATAAAGCTTAAGATTCTTTGATATATTTTCTAGGTGTTAATCGAGACGTTTTTCGAAATATAAATTTCCGCTTTAGATATACTTAAGTGAAAAATGTTTAAAATTTGGACATTTTGTTTAATTATATTGAAGTCGAAAATTTATGTTTTAAAAAAGGCCTCGATTAAATTATAGAAAAGATGTCAAACAATATTAAGCGATTTACAAAATTAAAATTGGGCCGGCCAATGTCTCGCATTTTTGTTATAGCAAAAGGTCTAAAAACCATATTTTTTTTGTTCGACTCGAATCACAAATACAACGTCTAAACTTTTGAGGGCAAATAAATTTATTGGTTATCGTATAAATGAGGATAAACTGAATATTTAATGGTAGCAAGGAGAATCCCAAACATAGAATACATAACAGTAGATAACTATATAGATTCGAAAAAATGAATGTATATAGATACATAAGCGTTAACATAAAAAGCAGCAACGACATGAACGAAGAGATTAACAAACGAATAGTATACAGTAACATATATACTACAGCATTATTAAACTTCTTAAATCAAAACTACTATCATGCAATTCGAAGTCACTCTTCTACCATAGCTACTTACGCGGGCGAAACCTGGTCACTGGCCAAAGGAAATAACAAACGACTAATATTACTTTCAAAAAAAAGGTACTAAAAAATATATACGGCCCAAGCTATAACACAGAGTTGCAGACATACGAGAGAATAAAAAAATCAAAACTCGCAGAAGCTGTATAACCAGCCAAATATTATATCGTTTATAAAAAGCAAACGCCTAGAATGGTTCGGTAATGTTTAGAAAGCGGATGGTCAATTAATAAAAGAAGTAACAAAATAAATAAAAAACGACCATTAGGAAGACCCAAGACCCACTGGATGAATGTTGTAGCCCAAGATATAGAAAATATAAAAGAAAATATGATTTTTGACATGGAATTCAATGAAGAGGATTCGTGATAGCATCAATGGTTCTCAATGGACTGACAAGCTGAAGAAGAAAAAGAAGATAATTATTATAAAGGTATAAAATTATATAGTTGTGCTGTGTTCCTGTATTATAAAATAAAATATTTCGAAATGTATCAATGTTAGCTATTTTATTAGTGATTAAGAAAAATTATATATAGGGAAAGAAAAAGAATAACTAATTAAGCTTTTGTGTACTAATTCAAAACGTTTTTTTTTTCAAAAGGACAAAATCTAAAGGAAAATGTGAAATTTTTGGTCGACAACTATAGAAAAATATAATGATGAGAATGATTTTCAAGTACTTTAGAATGTAAAATAATTATACTGCATTTCATGACTCATAAGAAATTGTTTGGGTTTATGGATGTAATATAATATAATGATTCAATTCTATGGTAAGGTGGAGAATATGCAGCTCTTGACACATTTTGTACCTCTCATAAAAACGCCGTATAAATATAAATTGAATATCATGTACGACAATTTTGAATTTTTGACATGCACGTCAATGACGGCAGAACACAGATAATTTTGTTTACTATATTGTGTAGAAATTTGGATTTTTAATTATAATTACAGTCTGAAAAACATTATTTCTCGCAAAACAGTTTTTTTAGAGAAAATAACGTATGTGTGGTTTATTATAAAATGGCAAGACTAATACGAATTCTATAGTCTTACTATCTTTTAAATAATAAATCTTCTCCACTTTCTGTAGAACTACGAGTATAGTCTATAACGATAGTAATATGTACCTGGATATCCGGTCAAGAGGCATCAACATCCATGGTATACTGACTTCTTTGTAGTTGCGTCTCATCGATTTCACAATTATATTAGCTACTTTTTCGGGCGCTTGCATGTCCAACAAGAATGGGAATCGATTTCTAGGTTTCTTGACCAATCCCGTATTCACCATAATCGGGTAAACTGTTGTGAATTTGATTTCAGATTTTTTGTTTTTGGTATCTCCGACCCTTAGCTCTTCGTATAAAGCATCCATGAGCCCTACAAAACGTTGTAAAAATAAAAACAAATATTGTTACAAATTACAGTCAAATTAACATTGATAATATAAAATTTATAATTAATTTGTATTTTGTTACCTGTAATACCTATATATTATACGGACGAAAATACTATTTCAAAGTCCATAAATATATATGCATTATTTTAATAGTTTTTTCAAACTACACATTACATCATAAAATACTTTAAATTACCTAGACTTTTCAGAAGACGTCACACCTGCATTTGCTGTCTGTCTAACTAATGGGCAATATAGCAAAATTACACTACGCAAAACAATAAATGTGGTATCTATGTTAAAATTAAAATTAAAACACCTATTACCAAATTTAAAAAGAAGAATATATTCTAGAAAATGACATATCTTTTTTGTAAAATATTGTGTATCAAAGAAGTCACAGTTTTCCTTTTTTTAAAACATTGTAACTTCTTTGATAAACAATATTATACAAAAAGGATATGTGATTTTCTATAAAATATTTTCCTTTTTAATATTGGTAATAAGGGTTTTAATTCTAATTTTAACGGAAACCCCACATTTATTGTTTTGCGTAGTGTAATTTTGATTTATTTCCCATTGAATAGACAGAGATGGCAAATGCGCGGTTGCGACGTCCTCTTAATTATAATCTATAATCGAAATAATTCTGAAATAAATGTAATTTCGATAATCGCATTTTATAAATTTTTTATATAGGTAATGTAATTTATACATCTATAATAGTTCATATATTTTGTAATGAACCGTTACTTCATTATGCATTACAGTAGAAACCCGATTAACCGTCACTCTCTGTTATCCGTCATCGGTCACCGCCCAAAAAAAAAGTTCATATGGCGATAAGACGATCGCGATAAGCTCGTCGTGGTGCCTAACTATCAAGCGTATAAAATTAGTTTATTATACATATCCAACTTATGCGATAAACGCGACAATATTAACTTATGTATGTACTGTAATTTAATCAGTGACCTACGAGCAGCCTATATGCCGTGTGGATTAGTGTTTTTGTAGTTTATGTGTCTTGTTTCGAAGATGGCAGAAAAGCGGAAACGTGTCTAAAGTTGACTAAAGAGCAAAAATGTTTTATTTTGACTATGACTCCTCAGTGTGCGAGCTCTTACACTGAATTACATGCGTTCTATTTTTCATTAGTCATAATGAAGAGTTGCATTAGTCTACCTTAGTCAGTTTTGCTCTTTTGGTGTGCGCCCGGCCTAAGGATTCAATCAAAAACTCGAAATTATTAAACGTTTGAAGAAAGGTGAAACTGCTACAAATATTACTCAGATTTATGGTGTAGTAGAACAACAGTGAATGACATAAAACGGGATGCCGAAAAAATTGAGCAACATGTGTCGCAAATGCAAAGCAACGATGGAGATGTTAGAAGTCGTAAAACCATGGAACCGGCAAAGTGTGAACAATTGGACAACGTTATGTATCAGTGATTCAAGTCCTAAGTCAAGGAATTCCACTTTCAGGTCTTATTTTAATGACCAAGGCAGGTGAATTGAATAAAAATCTAGATGGCGATCCAAACTTCAAAGCAAGCATGGGATGGCTTGATAAGTTAAAATTTCGTCACGAAATTCGACAGGAATTCGAAGTACAAGAAGAGGCAAATGCGATGCAAGTCTTACTAATACATCAAATACGAAATATTGCCGCTAAAAAAGCTAGAGCATCAAAAAAAAAAAAAAATCACAAATTATTTTGTATAATATGTTTTAGTTTAATATTGTTTAGTGTGGTATGTATATTATATGTATAACTATGAATAATTTTTTTTTTAAGTACATTGAAAATATATATATATATATATACGTTTTTTTGCAACATTTCCGTTGACCGTCATAGTCCTGGTCCCGACAGTGATGGTTAATCGAGTTTCTACTGTACCAATAAAAAATTTTATTACTATATGGTATGACAGAACCATTGAACAATACTGTTTGAAAATATAATTTAGCTAGAATCTTGAGTTTTTTTATTACTATTGTATAAACATGTATGTATTAAGTCATTTGAACATTTAAATATAGTATGCTACCTACCATATTAACTCACATGTCGGATTTACATATATTTATTCTATGTATTTGTAAAATTAGCATACACTCTTTTGAGTCTTTATTTTTGAATTATTTAAGTATCATTAAAAAAAAAAAAAAAGTATTTTTGTATTTGCATATTATATTATCAAATTAAATAAAACGTTTAATATTTACACTATTTTTTTACACATAAAATATATATAATGTATAATATGTACGCTTATATTATACGTAGGTATAAGTACCAAAACATAATATTATATTATCATAAAGTATAAATGAATTTTTTTTTTTATGTTATTTAGTTATAATAGTAGACGAACATCGAGAGTATATTTTTATATTAGTTAATTACTATACATGAAACTCGTAAGTATGGTAATTAATTAATTATAAAATTTTCCGATCAAGACAATGTTGTTATTTTAATATAATAACGTATTAAATGACTTGTACATTTTAATATATTAATACAATTATAATTTATATTATATTTATCTTTCAGTAACCTTAAAAAGTGTTTAGAATAATATATATTATATATATTTTCGACTTTGAGTGGAGCGAGAAATACTAATACCTACATTGATTTTACAATAATGTTTTTTATTTCTGGAAACAACTTTTCAAGTAGGAGTCAAAAAAGAATATTTGAGTAAAGACCTAGTTTGATAGAGAATTCGTGCTAGATGGTCTTTTAAGAAGTACATTTTTTATTTTCCAGTTTTCTCAGACTATACATTTAGCTGAAAAAACTAAATTTTATAACGGAAAAATTTAATAAAAGGGAAAATAAATAAAGTTTCATGGTTACTAAATATAATTGAAATAATATATATTGTGATGTTATTTAATTTTAAATTTATTTTTTATATTAATAGTTATGTATTTTATACCAAACACCACTAAAAATTGTATATATTTACCATCAGTATTCTACCAGAGGAGCAAAGTGCTTCCACCCTATACTGGTTGCATATTTTTATTTCACTTCTACATTTTCATCTTATTCTTTTTTCATTTATTAGAATTTATAATATGGACTATTTTGACTCAAAATTTAACGCATAAGTTTTAAATAAAAATCTATTTTATTTTAAATTTATAAGAGTATACTGAACCATAGAAAATCAACTTATCGTTTAGGACGATAATTCTATTTAGTTTATAATATCCATATATTTCTATATAAGCACTTATTTTTGAGGTTATAAAGATAAAAGTACCTACATAGATAACAATACATACAAATACAATATAGTGTTACAAAATTCCGATTTATTCAAAAATATGTACTACAAAATGTACATACAAATGTATGGCTATAGTACTAGGTACTAATAAAGAATATAAAATAATGAAAAAAATAATAAACTGCAATATCCAAAATAATTCGATTTATTTTTTTAATTAAATACCTATATTTTTTAAATCCTAATATAATAAAATAAAGTATAGTGACACTACTGACACTTATCATTTAAATATACCTATATCTGTATAAATGCCTAACCTCTACTGAAAAGGCTAAACAATTTTTTTCGGTGCAGTATCCAATTTTCAAGTTACTAAATTCATAATTACTTAAAAATGATTTTTTTTTTTTTTTGATTTGTCAAATTTAACTTATCTAGATTAAAATTAAAATTTAATAACGTATGAATCATAATCCATGCACGATTCTTCCATTGGGAGGTATATAAAATACATGGGGTTTAGTATATTGTAAATGCAAATTTTGATGCAAAAATGTAAATACTCCTATATATATATTATGGTTGATATCGGGCAATAAAATTAATATTGGTAGGTCTGGGTGTGATGTCAGCGATTTTTATTTTTGAATAGATTATTGGATGTGAATCGGTCGCGCAGTGTCAAAGTCATAGTTGGAATATATTACTCACGCCATAAAGATGTATTATAAATAAAATAAAATTTACTTTTACCAAATTAAAAATACAATCCACAATTATATGAAAACAAAACTCTAAAGTACTTTTATTTATTTAAAAATCGTAAGCTACTGACCTAATGTTTTTTTATTATACGAACTTCTTTACGACAGCCATTTGACCTGATAGATCATAATGACATCCGGCCCAAAGGATCATTTTATGCTCATAAAAGTAATTGCATTACAGTAACTATCAATTTGAATTAAGTTACTACCCAACATTGGATATACCTTAAGTTGTAAACTGAAATTACCTATACATTAATTGTTTAAATCTTAATATGGTAATTCAATAAATTTTCAATTCTAAATGAAATTTTATTGCCTCGTGAAAAGTACTAAATTTTAGCAAAATGTATAATAACTTGAACCTAAATGTTAATGAAATTCATGAGATATAATTAATAACAATAATAAATAATGAATTTTAATAACATCAAAAGATTATTTAATCATATAATACAAACGTCTCCAACAAATCACTCTCAATTTGTATGACCTTAGTCCTTAACGACCAAACCTCAAGTGATTTTTAATTTTTTTCCCAGGTAAAAATGGGAGAGTATTATTGTGGGTAATGTTCTACATACTCGTACATGCACATTAAAATAAATTCTAATAATTATTTTATTTTCTGTACATTATAATATTTAATATAATATTTCAATTTATCAGTAATTTAGGCTTGTGATTTTATAATAATCTTTCTTTTAAGTACATGTCTATGTGTACAAGTATACTCAGAAGATAATTTAAAAAAATGCATTTAATTTAAATATGATTCCATAAATAAGTAAATATTATTTCAATAATTTATTATTATTATTATTTATGACTAGAACAATAAAATAAATTATATAATATGTAATAGACTCTCAATAATTCGAAATTCAGGGAACCAAGCTGAAAATTCGATTTATCGAGATTTTCGATTTAGCGAGAGCTTAAATTATCGAGGGCGAAAACAAATTTGAATTAAAGAGAATTAATACATTTAATTGCAGAAAATGTGTAAAAAATTTAACTAAAATTGGTTATCTTCTTTTGAAAAAAACTGTTGGACACAATTTGGTCAAATGCGTTATCTAAAGTGTTGACGGCCTTACACAGTTTTCCTCGTCCATTTCCTGATTGTTCGTAGAATTTTTAACACTTGTACTTAGCGGGACCTATTTTCAGACTGATTAACGTTACAACTGATTGCTTATTGCAAATGTTTATGGTTATTATAAACTATAAACCACAAGACTTGAATATCCCAAGAAATAACTATAATTTAGGAAATAATTACAAATAAACTACGGTAATACACCACCGCCATCATATCTTATCAGATCTACGATATTAAATTTATATATTTATTTTTCTCTTGTTCGTTCGATCCTGGAGTATGGGGCGGTCATTTGGCATTCGCATCTGGCTCGAGATCAATTACGAATTGAACGGGTGCAAAACCGATTTCTATCATATGGTGTTTTCATTTTAAGTATCGAACATCCTAAACATGACTATTCCTACATCTCCTCTTCACTTGAAATTCCATCTCTTGCCACACGTCGCACTTATGCTGACCGTCATTTCATAACTTCCTTACTCGATGGCTCTCTGGATTGTCCCGATTTACTCTCTTTTATCTCCTTCCGTGTTCCATCTCATCTATCAAGA
>JAIPRL010004095.1:0-22641 GCA_025469235.1 Pemphigus obesinymphae | reverse complement strand
ATTATGCCTCAACTACATGTATATTACTACTATTATTCATATTTCTAGTTTTTAAGCACTTTTCACTGTTTTATATTTCATCTTCTATATTTAGTTGTTTAAGTTAATTCTATTGTTATCTAAATAAGTGCCTGTTTGGCGTAAATTCTATAAATAAATGAAAAAAACACAAAAAAAATAAATAAATTTATGTAAATACTTACTAGATACGTGTACATTAAAAGTTTGAATAAAAGAGATTTTGGCTAAAAAAAAAATTCGAATTGTAGAGTCTCCCGTCGTCACCAATTTCGATTTACGGAAGGGACCGAAATACATTACTTTTGTTAAAATTATAGAGATTTTCTCACGGGACTAAACGTTTAATTCGATTTATAGAGTTTTCCGAAAATCTCTAATGTATACATATATGTATTAATGTATTATATATATACAGAGTAATATTTCTATCATGAGCTATATTTCGGGAAGTATAGTTAATTATTGTGACATTTTTTCACAAAGTTATTTATTTACTCCATTCTATATTATTTCATATTTTTTTAAATTTTTATTCCCCTCCCTTATTTAGTAAAACTATATCAACTTTCAATTTTTGATAGCCTGGCCAATGATAAATAAAACACCCTGTATAGTGTGTATATTTCAATATATATAAATGTGTATATTTTACTTCAAAAATCGAGCCATAATGATTACGTTACATGTTGATGAAAAATTATATTTTTTTTTAAATATAAAAATTAATATAATTATTATTACCTCTTACGGCGAATTTTGATGCGCAATACGGTACAACATTTGGAAGTCCGATGACACCACACATTGAAGACAAAGCGACTACGTGTCCATGGTTATTTTCGATCATACTTGGTAAGAAAGCTTCTAAAGCCTAAAAAAAGAACGGTTTTTCTTAAAATTATACATTTAGATATCTTTAAATTTTTTTCATTATATTATTCTTACCCAAAAATGAGCTAAAACGTTAACGTTAAATATTTTTTCGATCGTCTCGTGGCTTTGCAAAAACAATGGTCTGCATGGCATAATTCCCGCGTTGTTTACTAATACTGTGACATTACCAACTTGCTGTTTTACTAAGATCGCAGCATCTAACACTTCCTGTCTCTTTGACACATCAACTCTGTAAAAATATAAATAATACTTAGTGAATACAAATATTAAAATGTATCTCAGGTAAGTACATGCGGGAATTCATGAATTTCCTACTGGAAATTTTTTTAACATAATGTTTTACTTAAAAGTTAAAAAAAAAAAATTTAAAGGCTACAATCTAGTAAATAATGATAACGGAAAAAACTCTTATAGGCTACTGAAAGTATATATAATACTGTGACAGCGTTAAAGTAATATTCAAGAAACATATCAAAATAGTGTAGTTTATTTATACTATTATAGGTAGTAAAAATATGACGTAAGTACGTCTTACAATAATATTGTTTTCATTATTATTAATATATGTGTGTACAATTCATAAACATATTTTGTGTGAATGAATGATGTGAAGTTAAACGTGGATAATTATTTGGTTTATCTTCTATATTGATAATGGTTATAATGTAAGATTATTCATATGAAAATAATTTATATTTTTACTTGAGTAGTTGTATTATATCAATCAATTTTTTCTTGTCATAAATAAAAATAATTGGTGTAGGTACATGGTTTTTATAAAATAAAAAATTTAATAATTTAATTTAAGGTAATTGGCCGTTTGGAATCATAAACAAAATGTATACGAATGTATGAGAATCATATATTATATGCATTCTATACGAGAAACTATTGGAACAGTTATATTACTTTTACTTTCACCTTGGGTATAATTATTAGTGTATACATGTCTAAACTATTATACTGGAGGTACTATTATCACTATTCAATATTGTTGTGGTTATAATATTATACCATAGACCTTATAGATTATTGGTAGTGATGTATATAATATATCGTATGTCAATACGTATACGGGATTATCTATCTATACGTTTACATAGAAATGCGTATATATATACGTATACTGATATCGTTATGACATTAGAAATTGTATTCTATATAACATCAGTTAGAGCACAATATACTCGTAACACAATATTATTTTTGTTTTATAGCATAAAAAATCATACAAACGCACGTATTTAATAAAATATGATTTATATAGATCATAGAAGGTACCTACTACCTATACATAGAGAAGTTACAAATAAATATTTTCAATTTAAAAAATGGTTTAGAATAAACACAAATTGTCGCCAGACAATGAGTAGGTTCTATATAAATATTTTTTTTTAAATATTAGAGAAATCACTTTTTTACATAAACCGATTCGTTATTACCTATTTATTATGTTTTACGTTTAATTGACTATGGAGTTTCTTTAATCCAATTTTACCGGGATACAGAATAGAAAAAGTTATAACTCATGCAAAATTAGTGATCGGTAAGAAAATTAGATCATTTAGTTAGAACCTTTTCATTTTTACGGAGCGGGTGTAAGAGGGGAAAGGGAAATGACCATTGTCTTTGACTTGTACATACCTATATTATTACTAGAATACTTATAATATTTTAGTATAAAAATTAATTATATATAGTAAAACAGTTGTTTTTCTTAATTGCTCCTCCGCCCTTGATGAGCAATAAAACCCACACCTGATATTTTGTTAAACAGATAAAATGTGTTAAATTAGCAGGGCAATGTGACAGTTTAAATAATGCCGCAGCTCTTAATTATTAAACTTAATTGGGATCTAAAGATGAGTAGGTAATACTTTTACCATCTGATCCCCTTATTCAAAAATACTGTATAAGGTACGCCATTGATTGTGCACGAGTGGATACATTTATTTCTACATCGTATATTATATTTGTGTTAGTAAGTTATTTAACAAACCAGGAGATTCAAGACCTGTACAGAGAAGCAAATATCAACGGAGTCTTAAAAAGTAGTAGATTGAGTTGGGCTGGACACGTTTGGAGATTAGATAGACCGATTCGACAGGTTACAAAATGGAAACCAAGCACAAAAATATCAAGAGAATGACCTAGACAAAGATGGAAGGATAGAGTGATCAAGGAATTGAAATAACTTGAAATAAAGAACGGCGAAGAGATAGCTAGGGAGGCAAGTAGTTATTACGGCAATGGCCCTAAATGACCTGTAAAATGCCAAGAAGAAGAGAAATTATTTTTAATCAAATCATCGTTTTATTTATGTATTATGTATTTATACTATATTAATTATTATAATACCAATATTTTAAAAACAATAAACTATAGTCCAATTTTCAATAAGAAATTTATATAACGATTTATTTTTTATAAATAATAATTTTTATTTATAACTTTTTACAAATAATAAAATGCAATCCCAAGTAAGTATAACATAAATATCACATACTATACATTTAATAATAACAATCAAAATTATAAATATTGATATTGGTAATCAATGGTTTCTAACGATGGTAATTAATTGTAATGATAGACGAACAGCAGTTGTGATTTCCTGGTTTCTATCTCCTTAGTAATTATGATAAAAAAAATTGTAGGAGCGGACAAAAGTTGATTTTTAAATAAAAAATCTCCCTAATAACTATATTTACTATAAATTATAACGACAAATCGTAAGGACAAACTGACAGATGGACGGACACAATGGATATAATATAAGAAATCTAAACTTATGTATAGAAATCGAATATCTATAATTATTACTTATGTATAGAAACCTAAAATTGGACAGTATCAGAAACTAGATATTCAGCAAGTAGGTACTCGCGTTATAACATAATACTCATATGATTGAAAAACAATGATAAATCATTGCATTGGAAAAATAATTCTGGTGAAAAATATTCTGTTGATATTATGGTATAGAATTTTTCAAAATATTTATAGTCATAGCAAACAAATTTCAGTCAATATCTATTATGGTTAGATTCTGAGCTGAACGAGAAATGAATAGTATTGGTTTTGCAATTTGCAGTTTTTTTTTTTTTATCTATCTATGAGCACGGTTTCGGATAGTAGAACCACAAAACGTTTCATTTGAATAATTATTTTATCTATAATTATAAACAGTTTACTTTAAAATATTAAATAGGCTTTTATTTAATCGTATATATATATATATATATAAGCACATGCTAGTTATTTAAATAATAGTCCGTATAAAGTATATATTATTTCTATACTATATGATGACTCTCTCTAATAAAAATACAGTTCAATTATAATAACCGAAATATCATACACAACTCTTGTATACACAAGATGTATTGCTGACAAATAATAGTCAAATAGAATAAAATAAAGTCACGTCTAAGAGCGATTTTAACATGATGTTTAAACACACCTAGGTCATTAGCGTATTTTAGTTATATAGCAACGTCACTAGTTACATCCTATGATTTAGCATTAAAGAAAATAACTATACAATAATGTTATATTTTATTATAATTTATGAGCCTCTAGACCTTGACTTGAGATGTTACTTTGTAATGTTAGATTACAATTAGTCTTTGCCCTTCGGATGAACAAGGACAATTCTACTTATACTGTTATTATTTTCAGTATATCTTTTGATGGTTCTATATCTGATAATATTGTTTTTAATTGTGCTATCTTAATTTAAACATGAATAATAAAAAAAAGACCATGATTATAAAACACGAAATTTATTTTGAAAAACTTTGGTAGGTAGTATAATGTTATAATGTCAGAAATTACAAAATACAAATAAAATATAACATAATGTTGAAAATAAAACGAACCGCAGAATCTGTAAATCATTTGTAGGTATATAATTAATGAACATAATTACCTAAATGACTCTTTATTTAAAAAACAAATTGAGGAAATATAAAATTAAATATGTGTAACTATGGAATAAATATAAATACAATTACACTGTACAGTGTGGAAGTGGGGGAAATGAATCATGATAAGCAAAATCGGTTTTGGACTAGCGTAAATGCAAGACCAAGACCAAGACTAAATTACAAGACTTTTGCAGTTTTTCTTTTAAATAAAATAAAAATCAATTAATTTAATAAGCTATTTATTATGAAATGTTATTATGAATTTTTTTTATTGACATACTCTAATCAAAATTGCACACATAAACTACAGTTTCAATAATGGAATTATTATTGCAATTTATTGTATTATTTTTGGAGAAAATTATCCAAAATATGGGTAAACGGATTTCCGATTATTTCCCGAATGTTTACGATAGTTCGATGTTATCGAAAACGTCAACTACATAGTTTTATACATTTATTTTTTTTTATTAATAATGTCGACGTCTTGTAGATAATTAGTCCGATTGTGTTTTTAAAACATTGTTGTTTTACTATCTACTTAAATATGAATGAGAACTTGTTGGAGCTACCCGGGCCAATCTGAATCTGGAATTTAGATATATTATGATTTACAACATAAGAGTATTTGGATAATTATCATTTTATAAATTAAAATATAATATTATATATATATATATATATTTATAAATTTTTTTGGTAACATAATAATAGTTTAAGCAGTAAACATAATATACGAGTACAAAAATTTTCATAACCTACAATCTAAATATCCACTGTATACCAATGTCCAACGAATTCTATTTTCCATATAATTTATAGCTAAAATAAGATTAATTTTCATTGTCTGAAAAAGTTATTATATAGATACGTATAAATAAATTATTTATCCTTATTTATAAATGTGATAAAAAAAAAAAGTAAGACTGCAAGAATGTTGCAAGACCAATACCAATATATACCAATACTGACATCTACTGAGTCAACAAGAACAAAACCTAGACTCCCATAGTCTTGGTCTTGATTTTTCATTGCTCATTTGAATTCCACTCCCTGCCTTTTTTATATAACAGTTGAATGTTATTGCTACAATTCTTATTTATTACTGATGTTGGCAATTTCATTAAATTATCTCAGATTTCTAATCCTGTCTCCTCGCGTTTCTTCCTTCGTTTTACTTATCAAAACTTTGGACTCTGGTATATCAATTCTCCACTTACAATTAAAGTTTGTAATTTATGTAGAAACCCAACTACGTTGATATGGCAAGTAATAAATCTGCAAACAAGTTGGCCTTTGACACTAAACTATTTTTACACTTTTCTCCATAAAAAATTACTTCTTCTACTACCTATTTACCATAAGCTTTTATGAAATATCTGGCAATCTAAATAAGTTTTCCTGCCATCCAATTATTCTGCCCGGTATATAAATATTTCGCCAAACATCCATTGGTTCTGGAATATCTTCTTACTTACCCAAATACCTAATATTTGCTCATTCTCGACTACATCTTGGTCATTATCTTCTTACTTCTCATACTTTTCTTCTCTTCCTTAACTCATCACTTTTGTATACTCTTTATTCTGAAGAATTAGTCTGTAATCCCCATCATTTGTTGTCCTCCTTTTTACTTTTAAAAATCTATTGCTTTTCCATTTATAATATTTGGTTATTTTTCTCTCGATGTTCTACTTCTCTAATTCTAGTTTTCATCTTGATATATTAATACTTTAAACTTATTTATTATAATGCTATAGTAAAAAAAATATATACATTTTATTTAATCAAATTATAAATATTAGATGATTGGAAATTGGAGGACTTATCAAATATCTGTATTATATATAGTATAAATGCATCACAATGTATAGCTTTATATAGATAAGTAACTTCAAAAACCTATAGATCTAGATACTAGGGAAAATGCTAAATCTAGTCATTTTAACAAGGGCTCCATATGGTTAGATATGGAGTATAGGGGCCGGCTGTTTTTTGATATTTATAGCCGTGATTAAACATTGATTATCGTAAAATTTGGTGTCGTTGAACGTTTTTTGATGTTTTTTTTCTTGGAAAAGGGTAAATGTTTTTTTTAATATAAAATTTTACAAATTATCTTTTTTTGCATACCTACGAGGTTTTTCAAATAATTTTTCGATTTTTAAGGAAGGTTTTCCGTGAATTACTAATTTTTCATTTTGCTTATTAACGAATAAAAAATAAAAATTTTAAAAATTTGGACCAGCAAAAATATTTAGAACAAGAGCCCAATATTATATGTGGATACTTGATTTTAACTACCTACCTACCTAATATTTTAATGACAATATGTCAGTAAAAAATGATTGTAGGTACTAAGAATAACGATTACCAGCTATATATTATTGTTGTTTAATATATTTTTTTACTTTGTTATAAATGTATTATTAGGAGTTTAGAAAAATAATAAAAATTGTTTTTAATAATTTCTTCAAATTTAGATATAATATTATGGCGCCGTTGAATTAAGCCAGTATATTCAACTAATTTTACTAGATATCAACAACTATACATATATAATCAATAAAATTACAATTAAAAATGTAATATTGTAATTTAACTTATTCAAAAATCCTTCCACTATTATTTTATCATTTTGTATCATTTCAACCACTATAGTATACTCTACAAATATAGTAGTATAGTAGTATTATAACATTTTCAAACCCATTGGATTGTAAAAAAATTCATAAAATTATACACATAATTGAATTTATATTTAATATTTAATTCATATTTCAAACATTTTAAATAGGAGTACATTGTTTTACAACCGTAGGTACCTAATAAATTGAATACATAATTGCCATTACAAGAGTTCTTCGGTGTAATGCTTAAAAAATTATGGATGTCCTCTAATATTTAAAAATTACATATCGTATACCCACACAAATATCGTGTTAACATAAATTCAGTGATTAGACAAATTATTACTTTGTTTATTATATATATATATATATATATTCATACATGTATTATGTATGTGATATTTCGCATACACTTTGTAATAATAAATATATATGTACATATTTTATCTATATAATTCTTTTACATCGTATAATTTAAATTATTACACGATAATAATTATAATAAATATAAGTCCTAAAACATTATAAATTTTAAGTGATCGTAAAAATAAAAATGTTATGCCAACATTTTCGAGATACGTGCAAAATTATGGTATATGATTAATAAAATTACAATTTTTTTTTTTTTTATTTTAAATCGAAACATACTAGATTAATTGACATATAATCAAAATATATCAATATTGTCCTTGAATATATTCGTGAAAAGAGAGAGTTTTCCTGTTGTAAATAATATGCCTACGCTATCAAGGTGAAATTTAGATGTACTATATAATATAGAATGTACTATGTACGATTAACATTTGCGTACATAATATATAGTTTTGTGGAACGGTCCAGATTTCAGATGTCCATAGTTGCGCGCGCATGTGGTCGCACGGTGATGGACACCGTATACATTTACAAGGGTGGCGGGTCAGAAACAGTGTCCATCGTCAGCGGCCGCGCTAACGGTGTCCACCTCGTGGCCGGGGTATCGATAGACACCGATTCCTATTGTCAGCGGAGGGCTGCCAGGGGTTGAAGTACGGTGTACTGCTGGACAACCGTGGCCAGTGGCCAACGTGATCGGTGAACGCCGAATACAGAGATATTGATGCCCATCGCACGGCGATGGACACCATAAGTTACATAATGATAACGGCGGGAAACATAATAATAAATAACAATTTTAAAAAAATGATGCAAACGACAAGAATATACGGCAGGGGAAATACAATAATAATTAAAAATTTCAAAAAATAATTTTTCCTACAAAGATCCATTCAGGATGGCGGGTGGCTAGGGTGGCTAGGGTGGCTAGGAAGCAGAGGTGGATGGCTAGGGTGGCTAGGGTGGCTAGGAGGCAGAGGTGGATGGCTAGGGTGGCGGTAGGTGTAACGGTGCAAGGTGCAAGGTGCATGGGTGGCTGGCCCAGGGCCAGAACCCAGTCATATTATATTACTCAGATGCATATTTCGTTTTTTGTATAATTTGTAAAATTATACCTAGTTTATCTATTATTTATTAAATTGAACAATATCTTAATCCCCTGCTTTTAATAATTTTTATGTTGATAAAATAACTCTTCAATAATTTATTTGTAATCAATATCGTTATAATAATCTAGTTAGTAGTTAAATTATTTTAATATATATATATAAATATCAGAATATGTAATATTATATTCGTTTAATTATGAGACTATATTTTTTGAAAATATATTACTACTCGTATTTGTTCTTTTTTTTTTTTGTATTTAAGATTTGAACAATTTCATTCATCCTTTATCTATTTAATCTATTAAAATCGTATTTGCTATTTGCATAACTTAACGAATAATTACAATTCATAAATAAATTGTTGAATATAATTTTACGAGTACGTAAATACCTATATGTATATATATATATATATATTATATAAGTATGTACTCCAGTATAAATAAATGAAAATTTGAACTCACTTATATGTGTATACATTCTGATGTCCTTTGATTTTAAGTATTTGCTTAGTTTCTTCATTTCCTTTTTCATCTAAGTCCCAGCATACAATTATTGCATTTTGTTTAGCAAACAGTATTGCCAACTCTCGACCAATACCATGACCCGCACCAGTTATCTAGACGAAGAAAAATTACTAATAGGACGTCACTCACTGAATTTAATGGTATTACAATATTATTTCATATAACACGTTCACGCTTTCTAACTACATAACGATTAGCTTCTCTCCTAGTATTTACAGAGTAAAAAATCAAAATTTAAACAAAATATGAAATATATGAATGTTTGGTGTGCGCAATCGTAAAGTTTTTTTTATCTACAAAATGTATTTAGTTCAAAATTTTTTCATTAGATTTTAAGTGTTAAAATATATTATATATATAAACTGTACACAAATTAAAGATCTCAACTTTTATATTTTTGTATAAATTTATGATCAACCTTTGATCATAAAACAAGATATAGTATAATCGAAAATGTTGGTAATTTAATCATAGCATGGTTGCGTGTGTTTTTAAAATATGTTAACTAACTTTGATGAATTTATTACCAAAATTTTGTAAAATATTATGAACGTGTGCACGGGTGGTGCAGGGTATACACGTGCACCACCTGCGATCTCAAGTTTGTCGTGGATAGGTAATTACAAATTTTGGTAATTGTAATGGGGACGAGGTAGTAAGGCCGGATTTAAGAAATTAAAGGCACCTACCATGGGCCCCTATATTATTTATAATGAGGCCTTGGTTGTTTTATTATTATTCATAGATTGTATTTGATCGAGAAACGAATGACATTTTTTTTATTATTTCCATTTTAAAAGCGATTTCTCGATTTTAGAAAATTTTACACCAATGACCTTTTATTTTATTTTATTTTTTTGCTTATTTTCCTCCAGGTCTCCTTATTTAGGATATAAATAGAAATACACCACCTGTGAAAAATATCTGCGCGTGCCTATGTATAATATATATCATAGTAAATAATAAATAATATAGGTATAAGCGTTTTTAAAATTGTAAAATATAGAAAATCTTTATAATTATAAAACTTTAAAAAACTAAAACTAAAAAAATATTAAAATTAAAAGTCAAACTTCCTAAAATCAGTAAAATTACTAATTTTTTAAAAATTTAAAAATATAAAAGCAAAGAAGCTATAGAAGACAATGAAGGTGAGTAAATGGACATAAAATATAATATTATAAAAATATTTACTGAATTAAATAAATAGGCAAGAAAAAATTACATTAAATAAATATACAATAGGTAGGTATACATGTTGTATAATATTATAAATATCCAGATGTTCTGACATAATAACGAAGTGACTCTATAAACAAAACTTTAACTACCTATATATAATATATATGTATATTATACATATTTACTACACCTATACTGTAAGATTATTTGAAAATTAATAGATCTTAGTTTGAAGGTTCAGGTGTCGAAACTTAAAACTGCCTAGTAGCCAAAATTATATAATCACACCACCGGACCACTGGAAATTAGTATTTTATATATATATATATATTTCAAATATATTTTAATTTAAAAATAATTATATTATCTCATCTTCTGTATATCTCTCAATCTATTTCAGTAGAAAGAGTTATCTGTAAAGTTATTACGTGAATTCGTAGATTTACGAAATATTAAAGTCGTATTCAATGAATGTGTTGTCTACAGTTGTGAACCTTGATCTTATAAAAACACGAAGGATGCCCACGTTCACTATAAACTAATCACACCATTCAGGTTTTATAACCATCGTATAACACACAATACCTACATTTGTACTTGTACTAAACAGCGAATTCCATCATAATAATACAATAACAGTATTTCAGTAAGCTTACCAATACGATTTCGTCCACCAATGACTTTTCCAACGGTGGTAAAAATATTCGAACAATTGACTCGATCGTAGAATAAACGAATTTGATAATCAATAAAATTAACTCGACAAGTAATAAACTAGAATAAGCGACTGAATTGCTCATAGAATTGGACCTAAAAACGGATAAGCAATAATTATTTTATGTTATAATATATGTATAAATACTTTTTAAGATTATTATCACTGCAATTGCCTGTATCTTTTATGTGGTAGAGAAGTCGATACGTTTACATTTACCGTCATGATCGTCTTGTTTCAATTATATACTGTTCAAAACAATTAATGTCGATTCATCCGATAGAATTTTAATAGCTAGAAACAAAAATTATACACGATATTAATTATTAAATTAATCAACTGTATGCACAGCAAATATAAATCATTTATTTATATTATAATATATTCAAATATATATTCACAGTATAATATTGTAAATAATTTTGTAAGATATAAATTACTATAAATCATACAAAAATACATATGTTTAAATTATTGTTATTCTGTCAATATTATTATTAAAGATATTTAGATAGTTATAATTTCATAATTTTATTATATAAGCGTCAAAAAATTGTATAATAATAATCATAGCATAATACTGCGTTTGGTGTTTTTTTTTTTGTAAAACAGAAAAAAGAAAGTGAAATATTTTCCCTCTATAAATATTATAGTTATATTGAAAAGTAAAAGGTAAATAGGTACTTAGTCATACTATAATGGTGCACTCTTCAATTATTTTTAATTAAAACAAAATATGTAAAGGGCCTCCACACACGCACGATCATTCAAGAATTCAAGACTCAGTAGATAGATATGATTAAAAATCTTATGATTGATAAGTTTTAACATACATGGTTAATGAATAATAATAAATAGAATTCAGATTTATAGCCCTAAAAAACTACTCGTAAAAATATATAAATATACATAACATGTTGAATTTTTCATATATCCTCAAAATATGCCTTAAAATAAAAAAATCTAGGGAAGCACTTCACATGTCATGTAGGATATAAAGGGAGAATGCCGATCAATCGTCCTTTCAGACCTCGGACAAAATAATGTATTATTAGTTATTACTATTATTTTAGATTTAACAGCAATGATAAATCATTGCATTCGACAAATATGATTCTCAGCGGTGTTTTGGGGAGGAAATCAAAAAATGTCTTCTTTAAAGTACAAACTATAGAATTATTTACAATAAAAACACCCATTTTTAAAATGTGTATTAAATAATATAATAATAGGCTTGATGTCATCATTTTTTGAGCTTGGAACATATCCTTTTGTTTTTTGTTAAAATATTTTCGTTAAAATCTTCTTATTCTAAAATTTCTTTTAAAATAAGTAAGTTGATGATCTTTTTTTTTGTGACTACGTGACATAGTTATAAGAATATTATGTTCTATGATCATTACACACGTAGAGTCACGAAAAAACTTTAAAAAAAATTTATCGGTAATCGTTTTATGTCATTACCGGTAATTGCTACGGAGTAGATAACCCATGTTGAAAGTACCAAAAAAAAAACCACTAATCCTTTTCCAAGATGCAAAAATATTATTATATTATTAATATTATTTATTTTGTTTATCATACCTTCATAATTTTTACATAGAATTTATATTTATAACATTTTAATCTTTATTTTATAATACCTTACCTATTTTTGTATTATAATTATTTATATTTATTATATATTTATTATAATTATATATTATTAATTATATATATTTATAATTTATTACATTTTCTAGTAGGTATCTATATATATGCTCATAGGTCATCCTTAATGATACTGCGTATAGCTGTAATAAAATTAAATATTAGTGTTTTCCATATACCCACACTCGTATAACTACACTGGTGCATTCTTTTTGTGTGATAATAATTATTATCAACTGGTATCAACAGTGCAGTACATAATGCAAATACCATATGAAAGTACGGGGCATGATTAAAATATTTTTATTTTTATTAATTAGTCAATTTTGGCGGTGTCAAATTATCATTTATTTTCATAAATATTTTTCATAAGATAACACGTTAATCCGTACATTGTATTATTCGTATAAAATTAATATAAATTTTGTAAATAACGTTATGAAAATGTAATTAAAATATAAACAATAAATTATAATTTTAAAAAAACAATAAGAAATAACGTGTTAGCTAGGTGTTTATGAGTGTATTTTTGGAATATAATTACCAAATATATTCCACTTCATATCAAATACTCTTTATTGATAACGCATTGCTGCTCTTTTTGTTACACGAGTGTAGTGTGATATAGTCTACACTGGTGTAGTGTAAATAAATAAAATAGATGAAAAATGCTATAAGATGATAACAATTTTAAAAATAGTTGTCAATGTTATTTATTGTTATTATTTCTACTTCCCATCAATTGTCATATTATGCTATTCTGTATACTAATGTGGTACATTCAGGGACGTATTTGAGGGGGACGATAGGAGCAATCGACCCTCCCTCCAAAGCCCATATGATATTAGGGATACAAATTTCAAATATATTGATTAAAGTTTGTTTCTAAATTGAAATTATATTAATTATTATTGAGATGATTATTTTTAAACATACTACACATTATTGCATGATAATGCATCTATAAGTAACTATTAAAATCACCTCTTTGCATTCATTTTAATGACTTAATTGCACCACTTATTTTACTTAGTATCTTTGCTGGTATGCTTTTTAATTATTACTTTCTGTTTTGCTATAGATTAAAAACTTGGTTAAGGTCTAAGATGGGGCAAGACCGACTATGTGGTTTAGCATTACTAAATATTCACAGAGAAATAGTCATACCAGTTGATAATGTAATACAGAATTTTGCTGAAATGAAGAAAAGAAAAATAGAATTACTAATGCAAAAACTAAAAGTATATGTTTATTAAAATACAGTTCTGTTTATTTACAAGAGTTTATTATATGTACATTTTATATTTGTGTTATTAGTTTACTATTAGTTTATATATTTACATTTTTGGGTCTAGAATATTTCTAAAAAAATTATCGCATAACAGGTATGATTGCGAAAAAATCGTTGTTTACGACCATTATTTTATAATTATAATACATTTTTTTATAACCTTGTTATTTACGATTGCGACAAAGTTAACTTTATCATAGGATTTATTTATTTATTTTCTAAGTAATTTTATTAATCTAACAAATGTTCCGGGATCAGAAAGCAGAGATCACAATGTTGGACGACGAATAGTCAGGAAAATTATAAAGGTTTTTCAAAAACCTATTTAAATTGTAACTAACTGTTTTAAAAAGTTAAAAGCTACTTAAAATTGGTAACCGGTTATGAGAAGTAGGAAGTGGTTTTAAACCGAGAAGCTATTACCCTAAATATTAGGAAGCGGTTTTTAACCGAGAAACGATAACCACTAACCACTTATTTTTAAATATTCAAAGAACCGTTTATCAATATATAAGTATTGAAAAAACCGCTTAACACTGGTTACCGATTCTTAAAAAGAACTCTCGGAAATGGTTTTAAGCCCTGATTAATGATTATCCATCAAAAATCAAACATGTTTAAAATTAATTCATCATACAAATAAATATTTTCCATTATTTAACATAGGTATACAGTCTTGAATGAAAATCACCTAAAATAATAATCTCAAATGATACAGGGCCCTTAAAATGTACCTATACTACCTATTTATTAATATTTTTTACTCTATTGTAAGTTGTAACTTTCTATAAATATGTGAATGTTCTATACTTGTATACATTTACTTTTTTGCAACAATTTATTACTAAATTAAGTATAATAATTACTAATTATATACTAATTATTAGTTTTAAATGTATATAACTTAACAACTAACTATATTATTATTGTTATTGATATTACGTTTATATTTTTAAGCGGCCTATTAGGAGTCAATTCTTGATAACTAAAAAAGTAGTGGTTCTTAAACTACTACTATATTTTATTTACTATTTAGATGTTGAACGTAGACAGAGAGCAAATTTTAAATGTCTGGAAATTTAGAATTTTGGAACTCTTGTGGGTTTGTAATATGGCATAAGCGGTATTTTTCCACAGTGCCTCAATCGTTTTTTGACCATTAAAAATTTTATCCTCCAGTGAACACTAGAACGTTACGTTTTCAAATGTTATCCTCCAAAAATTCTCCTTAAAAAAGCTTTTGAAAATATAAAATATATTATATATTAAATATTATAAAATTCTTAAATATTATATTAAAACCTTTTTATATATTATATTCTTCTATATTTTAAATATTTTAATGAGAAAATTACATACTGAAATAATAATCACCTTGTATAATAATATATTTTTTAAAACAGATTTGGCGGTCATGAAAGGAACAAATAAAATGGCAAAATCTGAATGTTAACAATTTCGCCGTTTATATAAACATCTTTAAAATATATTTAAAAACAAAGTGAATTTGATCTAAGTAAAATGAAGAGCAGTTTAGGTGATATAAACACGCAAATATGGTAATATTTTGTTACGTAATAATAATGATACATAATATAAACATAAAAATCATATTAATATTGTTTATTCATTTATTCAATAAATATGTTATAAGTGTACCTACATAATATTGAAAAATAATTTACTTATAATCTATTAATATGAATGGTTTATGAATAAAATCATGACATCTATTCATCGAAGGTCTGTAACTGTGTAAAAGTAGTTACATAAAAGCGAAATGCCATTGAAATTATTTTCATGTACTTCTTTATTAGAAATCTACTGATAAATGATTAATACGAGTATAGGTACATAATATTATGATGTTACTACATAATTATATGTAAGTATATAAGTGCACAACATATAAATATGTCCATTAAAGTCTTTACAACGAAACAAATAAAAAGTACATAATTAGAGTATGGAAATGTAAAAATGTAACGGTAAATAAAAAAACACAAAATAAACTGTAGTAAAAAAATATAAAAATTCACATTAAAATCTTGTATGTACCTATAGCTAATAAATAATTGAAAATGCTCAAAGTATTTAATTAAATATCGACTAAAATCAATCATGATTAAACGATATAATTTAATAATATATTAATACGATTAACACAAATACTGGTATATTATATGGATGTACGGATCGTACTTTGTAAATAAATTGCAGTGAATAAATATGAATAAGTATACAATATATACAGTATATACATTTTACAACTGTCTTAGATAATAAATAAATTACAGTGCTAGTGTTGCTTAATGATTATTATGAAGAATACGTTTCTACTAATATTAATTGATTTAAATTTTGTGGATTAAGATGAATGATCTTTTGATTGTAATCGAGAAAGTAAAAATACATACATATATACCTACCATAGAGTAATATATAGACCCGGCGTTCCCTATATCGACTGTGTAAGTCATTTGAAGCTCAACACGGTTAGGTTGGCTAACCGTGCCAAGAGGCATTACGCGTTACTTTTCCGCTAAATCATATTGTATACATTCTAAAGATTGATAACTACACTGGATAAGATAACCGCCGTTACGACGTCACTTGACTGTTCCGTTATAAACAATAATTTTTTCAAAATATTTATTCCAATAAACTAATCTTGTTCAGGGAATAAAAAGTCAAATATAATTTTTGTACTAATTCCGGTTGTTCGAAAGAGAGAGAGAGAGAGAGAGAGAGAGAAAGTGAATAAGAACCTAGGTAACTATACTAGGGTTAAAAATAATAAATCGCAAGATCTAGTAAAATCACTTTACTTCATATTGAATAGTATTTTTTTATTATAAATATAGGTGAATTTCTTTTTTTATTCCACACTAAATTTATTCATTTATGTGTTTCCATTTATTTGTAGTTATATAAATTCATTACATTAATCATAAAATGACTTTTATTGAGTTTTAATGTCTTAAAATTTTAATGACTTTCATGACTATTTTATTAGTATAGAACCAAAGATTTTATACACATATATATTACATACATATATTTATCGTATAATAATTATTCACAGAACACGGAATTATTTCAAAATGTAAGAGCTATTATATATTATTATTGTATATTATATCATAAATATATGTTCAATATTTTTAATCTTTAAAAGTGGTAACACTTCTTAAGAGATAGTATAAAGACTTCAAGTTTGTATGCTAACGCCGTATGCTAAAGACAATATTCACAAGCAATCTTCAGCACTATTCTATAGGAACTCCCACTCCACCTACCATCACATCAGGTACCTAGGTCTCCAAACTCCTACCTACCCCCCGAAATCCGCCCACCCAAAGCTCCGTCCTATCGAATGGGTCTCATCCCCACTCTAAACACACCGAAAAATTAAACAAACAAAACAAAATAAAATATTCCCAAAACAAACATCCTAAAACCCAAATAAATCATTAACTTAACTCATCCCACTAGTAGAGGCAAAAGCCTGGAATAGATAAGACCCTTAGGTCGTCCCCCATGCAAAGTCAAAGGAAAATTACACCATTCCTTCTACAATATTCAAGACATCAACAACTACAAAATTGTTCGACGTCTTGAGAAGTAGAAGAAGAATCCGACCAGCGAGAATCAACCAGCCGTAGCAGTTGCAGCAGTACCAGCGAAAAACGACCTGTTCGATGACGTATCAATATCTTCCCGGACTTCACCCGTAAAACGGACAGTTCGACACGGGAAGTGTTGATCGACGAAGAAACCGAAGCAACTCTCAGTATCTTCCCGGACTCCTCCCGCACCGCGGACAGTTCGACACGGGAAATACTGATCGACGGGAACTTCAATTCATCAACGGCAGATCAGATCAACCAATCGACTCCTGCTCGGTATCTCCCCGGACTTCACCCGTATTACGGACAGTTCAACACGGGGAATACCGTTTCTCTGTTTTTTTCTCTGTATAGTTTAATACATTTACCGTCTTTCAACAATATTATAGAATCGGTTTTTATTTTGTAGTGAAAATTGTCATCTAAGTGAAACACTGAATATTTAGAATTAGTATCAGTTAAGAAGCTATTACAAATAGATTCTAAAGTTTTTTCGTTTGAAAACTTTTCCCATTGAGGATAATCCAATATTATATATTTATTAGTTAAATTGCATTCCAATATTATCCTAAGTGATAAATAATTATTTAATATATATCCAACAAAAATATTTTTTTTATTATGTGGTTGGATGTGAAACACCGATTTACAGATCAAAGAATCCATTGCTATAATATTAGTTAATAATTGAATTCTTCGTGAAATCTTACTGGATGATATCTTATTCTATATGATCGACGAAGTATTTTCTTCGAAGTTTTAAGCGGTTGAATATGTTTTTCAGACTTACAATGTAACAATGACAAGAAAGTAAAACGTTTTTTGATTCTATTACAGCGAACACAGTTATTCTCATCACACGTTAAATTCATGACTAATGTGAAAATAAATACATTACTTTAAGGATAATATACTGGAGAATATAAACAGTCTATCCATATCATAAATATATTAAAAATATTATTTTACTAATAATCTTTGTTTGATGAATAATAATTTTTTTTTTAAATCATAAAACGTAAAATCAGCAGTTACACATTGACAAGTATCCGGACCGCAAATACAATTTTTATTAGACCATGGACATATTAAATAATGATTATTAGACTTTTCTGTTCCACATTTAATAGCTAAACTTTTTAACTTTGTTAATTGTGTATAGAATTCAGCTAGTTCGCTATAGCAGAATCGTGCAGGATATAAAATTCCTATTTCAGATATATCATGTTCAATTATTTTTAACAAATCCATTTTTTTAAAAAAATTAATAAAAGCACTTATGAAAATTTTATTTTTGTATATAACCTGTTGTCAGACAGCTGTTAAAAACTGAAAAGTAGAAACTTAAACCACTTCAATTTATACAGAAAAATTGATATAAAAAAGTATAAGTATTTATCTACTCGTGTGGTTGGAAAAATTAAGCACGATCTAGCGATTATTATTCGAATTAAAAAAACTAGAACTTTATGGTTTATTTACAATATTTTTTTTTTAGTAAAGGGGAAAAAAATGTAGAACCATAGCCTAATTGACTATGGCGAGGATTATTCAAGCTAACATACTTACCTACCTACACCTATTAAATTTACATTACTATTATTATTATCGTAAGTCTGAAAACCAACGCTTTAGACCATTAGGCTATGATTCTACGTGAAACAAAAGGCAAATTTAAAGTATTTAAGTAAAAACTGTTTTCTGCGTAATAACATTGAATAATACTTTTTATTTAGTTATATGATATTAAAAATAAAAATAAAAACCTTAAAAAAATATGTAACAAACTTTTCTGTTCTATGATTTATAAAAATGGTTTTTAAAAAATGATAGGGTATTGAAATTACTGTAACCGATACATTATATAAGATTTAGCCTGTGATAAAAATGCAGGGAAAAATATAACAATCGAGACGGTCTGGATTTCACGAGTTTACCCGTGTAAAAAATTACAGGGGGATTGAAATATTCGAGACAGTCTAGTATTTATGATTTTAGCTGTAAAAAAAATTACAGGGAAAAATATAACAATCGAGACAGTCTGGATTTTACGATTTCCCTGTATGTGTAAAAGTAAAAAAGTGAGTTACAGGGAGACCAATTTTTTGGTGACCGTAAAGTTCCCCTTTGAAAATTTAGATTTTCCCAGGAATTCCAAATATAGTGACAGAACCTACAAACCCCTACTACTACTGGCTGTAATATTATATCGAGTTTGCATTTGTCACACAGCCTTACTACAATATAAAATAAAGCAGGTATGTCTTTAGATATACACGGGGGAACAAAGAAAAGTATACTCGGTAACAATTTTGGAATAGACAATCCGCCATCGATGCATCCAATATAGCTGTACCAATTTAAAATTGAAGATACTTTTAGACTAGTGAACAACTAAAGGGTAAGGTCACAAGGTTATTCCTAAATATAACTTGGCTCAAGTTTATTGAAAAATCTGACGACCTGGGACTACTATAGAAATCCACATGTTAGTTTTTACATTGCTTTATGTTAACCTGTAACATCTTTACGACACATTGTCAAATTTTATAATATATTTTGACATACCTGTATTTTGAAATTGACTTGGACAATAATATTGTATTTTTGTGTTTGTTTCTTTTATAATGTTAAAATCAGTATGTGATCATTAGTTTTTAAATTATTAATTTCAAACAGTCCTACTTAACTAACTTTATTTTACTAACCTCCATCTTTTTGGATAACCTCTTTGGATCAGTATTACTAAACTTAAAGGACACGCCCTTCACAATATGACGTATAGTATACAACCTAAAATATTATAATAATAATTTTGAAATCTGTGAGCTTTATGAGTGACATTTTAATGTTATTAAAATATTTAATTAATTGTTTGGAATTTTCCCAAGACAATGCGGAACGAGATTCTGGACATAACCTATAGTAGTATAGCCTAAATATAGGATTTTTTAAATTTTAGACGAAATGGATATTTAATCCGTACATATTTTGTACTTGAATCCTCGAATATTTTAACCTTGATTCGTATACGAGGGTAGGTACAAAATTTAAAATTCAATAGGTATATGTATGTGCCATGTGGCGATATTACATTTAAAAAACAAGTTCGTATAAAATAATTTTTTATGTATTAAATGGTGTAGAAAATGCACGTACAAAATGTTGCCTGTAGTCGTCGTATGTTTCTATTCCTTTTGTGTTTAAAATCACACTTAGGTACACCTGCATAAATGGTAAAATGCGATTATAGGAATATAAATGAATACTACCTACGAGTTTCGTGAAAATTAATATTATTGTATTATATGGATTTTAATAAAACATTTTAATGGTTAATTATCTATATTATACCAAGTCATAATCCTACTATATGACCTAAAGTGTAAAAATCAATCAAACAGAAATATATTATACTGATCGGAAGATCGAACCACATAACTATTCTTATATTGCGTAAATTTATCAATTTCGACCATTGGACATTTTAAATAAAATGCACCATATAATGGTATTTACCAATGTATATATCAGGGCCGGATTTAAGGTGGGGTCAGAGGTGCCGGGCCCTCACCACTTGGGGACATCTCAACTGCCGTGATTGAATTGCAGTGATTGTAATTGTAGCGGAAAAATAATTTTGAATAAATGGTTTTTATGAAAAAACAAAAATAAAGATATATAGGTATTCGTGTATTTAAAATTAACCGGCCACCTAACTAGTTTTCGTTCGGTGGCTGGAAATCCCCAATATTTATTAAAATATTGCAAGTAATTTCCTAACTTTACTTGGACGTAGAAGATTCAACAAATATGTGATCATATGGCTAAATTATGCCTTAAATTACATTAGCGAGATTGATGTGATTTAACAAACGAAAGACTTGAAATATTTTGAAGTTAATAATCAACATTGAAGAAGATATTATGACCTGTCCCAGATTTAATGAATTATCTATAGAAATTAGTTTAGCTTATTGTATTTTTCATATGGGTTCAAACACCAAACTATGTAAGTTTTATAAAATGGTTTATTAATAATACTTAAAAGTGCATATATAAGTTTGATTTGAATAAAGATACGTAGGTTACGTAAGACACGTTTGGTAATAGGTCTGTTTTTATTTTACAAAATCTTACCCCGGAAGACATTAACAAATTTATTAATATAAAAAAAATAATAAAATAATATATAATATTTACAAATTATAAATGTATAATGTATATAGTTTATTGTAACGAGTATGAAAATATTTCAATATACATTCAAACATAAAACATGACTAGCATAAAATCATTCTAAGAGTAAATCGAAACATAGTGTTATAACGAAGACATATTAATACATTAAACCATATACCTACTGCGAGAAAACATCGCTCATGATGGAAATGCGAAATATTCTTATATATATATATATATTTTAAATTGTGTTTTTATATATTATTTAGGTCCATGTCCCCGGCACCCCCACTTTAAATTTTTGAAAAAAAACTAGGGGCAATCGTTTGTACTACGTTTGTACCGGTTTGTACCGTAAATTTCATCGTTTGTACCAAAAGCGCAAAAAAGTTATAAGCGTTTTAAAATGGGGGTGCTGGGGACATGCTAGCACCCCCATTTTGAGTTTTCGAAAAAAAACTAAGGGCAATCGTTTGTACTACGTTTGTACCGGTTTGTACCGTAAATTTC